>CM033714.1:12075399-12209674 GCA_019671005.1 Hibiscus mutabilis | reverse complement strand
GTCTTTTGCTTCTATAATCGTTGTCTTCTTCGATTCCCATGATTCGACGAGATAGTAGATTATCTTTCTCACAATTTTGTCTTCCGGGATCACCTCTCTATAACCCTTTAATACCAATTGATGAGTGTAGCAATCAATCAAATAAAGCCAAGAGGGGGTGAATTGGAATTTTAAAGAGTGGTTGAAACTAATTGCAAAGATAGAAAAATGCAAGGGGATTTATAGTGGTTCAACTCCCTCAATGGAGTCTACATCCACTACCTTAGTGACCACACTAAGGTTTTTCCACAAATCAGCTAATTTGTTTTTCTTTTAGGATAAGGAGTAACCTTACACAATTCAATAGACTTATACCAAGTCTATTGAATCATTTCCCAAAAAAAGTATAAATAAGCAAACTAGAAAATCCTCACAAGAAAGGTGTTTGCAAAGTTTAAGCTCTCTCACACACCCAAGAAACACTAGTAAATGAATTACAATGAAGAACAACACTAGTGTTTACAAGAAAGATAGAAAAATTGTGCACAAATTGGATTTTGATTGCTTGAATATTTGGATAGGCTTTCTTGTTGCTTCATTACTGTTTGAAGACCCCTTTTATATGCTCTTGATCTTTTCTAACCATTGGGAGACGTTGGGGAACTTTGAAGCCGTTGGAAGCTATTAAAACCGAGCATTAAATACTCACCTGCACAGAAGTTTTGAAACCATTGAAGGGGTTCCGAAACCTGGGGGTTTTTTGAAAAGGAAATATAGTCGTTCAGAAATCTGGTTTTGAAACTATCGTGGAGGTTTCAAAACATATAACCAAAATGAGATTTTTAGGCCTTACTGTCTTAGTAGTTTTGAAATCTCTACTTAAAACCACACATTTTTTTACTTTTGTTGACTTTTTGAAAGAGTATACAATATAGGTATTAAGTCAAACAATTTAGGAAATATTTGTTTAAGTCAAAAATATATTTTTGAAAATTTTAAATCAAATATATTAAGTTTATAATTTTTTGCAAGTTAATCATTTTAGTTACATCAAAATTAAAATAAGTCTAACAAAAAGATAGAAGTCATGAAAGGAAAAAAAAGGGTATATAAGTAATTTAGTTGATTAGCTTAAAGTCAAGATGTGGAAATTTCGGATAATTTAAAGCGGTCATTAGTATTTAGTAGTATTTGACTATGACGTGCAACTACAGACTTCGATGTAGTTCGGTTCAATAAATTCATGCACACCCTAGAGAATTAGACGTATACATTACTATAAATTTTGATCAAGTCACACATGATATGTAATTCAAAATCTTAATTTTACTAAACCAAAGCCTTGTGGCAAGGGATTTCATTATTAATAACTGAAGAAATCAACAGTAGATAATATTATTAATAACCAAATACTACATACAAATTCACTATTTTCCAATAAATTGTTGGCATATAAACTGACTAACTAGTATTACAAAATACACTCATCACGTGATTCATGAAGAGATTAGTTGAAATTTTTTTCCCATTTTCAAAATAACTTCTGATTTTGAACGTTAGATGTGCATGCATTAACTCAGCAGAATAATACTATTTTATATATATACACAAAATAAAAAGATTTGGCTCAGCTCAAAAAGAAAGATTTGGCTTAGAAAAACGGACCAAGCTTTTTTGTCTGCTACGAAAATTTAGATGAGTTTGGATTCTATAAATATTTTATTACTTCTGCTTTTGATTATTTAGTTGCTGACAATTAATTAATTAAAAAATTATACTACTTAAAAATATATATTTATCGGGACAAAGTAACAGATCTCTTAAGTAAGGTCAGATATTCGAATTCTGACGTTGTGAATGAAAAAAATTAGGTTGAAAGAATTGTGTCATACTCTGCGAAATTAAATCCAGATAAGTTAGCTATTGAGTCAAATACCGTAATTAAACAGAAATATATATATATATAACAAGTGGCCATTAACTAAATAAATTATGTCTTTCATACAAAGGAATTTGGTGAAAAAAATCGGTGGGAGTCAACTTAAAACTTTTAAAAATAAAAGTCTAACTGAAATTTGGGTTTAAGAAATGGTGGAGCAGGATTATACTTTCTCATACTCAATGTGTTGAAAGATAGATAGGGGTGAGTAAAAATTGAAATTTTTGGCTCCACTCGAAAAAAATTTCAAAGAAATTTTGAATTTTAAAATGAAATTTGAATAGCTCGAAATTTTTATTAATTAGTAGATTAATCTTTAAATTCGAGTCGAGTCCATCTATTTTGCCTTATATATGTATACCCAATATGAAAAAAAATACAAATATATATATATGGTTATAAAAAATTCATTTAAATTGGAACCAATTAGTATCATAACATTATAAATATTTTCAATTAAATTTAAACAGAAACTTGAATAACTCAACTCGAATTTTATAAACTCAACTCAAAACTTCAAATAAAAATCGAATTATAAAATAAAACTTGTCAGCTCGACAAACTTAAAATTTTTTGACTCAACTTAATCGAATTCTCGTTTTAGATATATCATGAATTTGTGATGCGATAAAAAAAAAAAGCAAATAGCTAATAGAAAATATAAGACCACAGAGAAGTCCCTTAAGAAAGAAAGAGTAGTAGTTGTGTGTATTTATGCTTGGCTCTAAACTTGTCCAATGACCAATCCTTTTGTTGTACTAAATTTTGCCCCCCTCCTTCTGCAGGAATTGTTCTGCTTGACAAGTAGCACCTAACAACTAGCCACGGATCGAACTACAGACTACAGTAGTTCTGGCTTCCCAAACATTTTGGTTAAATAGCATTTTAGTAGTGGTGTGAAAAAAAATTATAAAAATTAGATATCTATTTTTTAAAATATTTGATTTTTTAGATCAGATACGAATTATTAAATTGTCTGTCTAAGAATTTTATATATCCAAAATTTCAGATCGAATATCCAAAATGCACACTCCTATTTTAGGTCTTACTACTTTAAATTTTCGTTAAAAGTAAATCTTATTCTCCATTTTTTGGATTTAAATATGGAAAATTCTACAACGTGCGACGAACACTGCTGAACACTACTAACGTTGAACATTGTTGAACACTATTAAATTAATTAATAAAGATTAAAAATTTCAAAGACTTAACATACAATTAATAATTATTTTTAAAAAATCAATTAAACTATTTTTATTATATATATTAAAATTTTGAATTTATTTAATAAGGGCAAACTACATATTTAGTGCCTCACCTATTTCCGTATTTCTATTTTGGTACCCCAAGCTAATTATTTCAGCAAAATGGTATCTAATGTTACGTATTGTTTCTATTTTGGTACCTTGACTGTTAAAAATAAACGAAAATAGTGACGGTGTTTGGTCAAAAAACAGTTTTATTCCCTAAAACTTATACATTCTATCAATTTAGTCTAAAATATTATCGATTTAAACATCATTTTAATTTTTGGATTAAAAATGTAAATTTATTCTTTCTTCTTCTTCCATTCGAAGTATGAAAAACTAGGTATCTAACATCTTCTTCATTGTCACTACAGTTTCCTGTAAATTTTCATCGATTACTTCTTTTTAATTCCTCCAAAAACAATATCGACTTTCATAACAACAAAAAAATAAAGTATGCAAAAGTGAAAATCAACTAAAACCTACAAGAGAAAGAAGCGCAAAAAATAATATCTACCGTGTTGTCGTAGCCGATTCTCCAATGGTGCTGGGTTTTTTCAAAATTAAAATAAAATTAATGTTTAATAAATTTGTATTGTAAAGATGCCGTGGAGTTTTGTAGATTGAATTGTGTTGAACTTTGTGGGATCTAGTTGAGTTGAACGAACTATCAATGTTTTAATTAATGGAATTCAAAATAAATAAGGTTAGTTTCTGGATTTAAAATTTCTAGTAATTTTGTTGTTTCTTAAAGTTAAAATAAGCAGATTATTTTTATTACTATGCTTATAGTTATTTTTTGAAATTATTTAATGTTAATGAATTTTTTAGGTGATGAACTTCTTTTCGACTCATTCCCCTGCAAGAAAATCAGAATGGGATGTTGTGGGAAGTTGAAGGAAAGGTTGGTATTTTGGTTTATTCGATAAGTTGTGAGTTTTGTATTCTTTATAATGTGAAATGGAACTTAACCTTAATTTTGTTTTCGTAATTGTTAGTGGATTGTGCAAGGAGCTATTAATGTTGACATTGGTGTCAATCTTTCTGTTGAAGGTGCAGATGAAGATAAGGGTGTCAATGATCAAGTTGTGAAGGTCGTTGACATTGTCGACACTTTTAGGCTTCAAGTTAGTTGGCTTTACTCTTAAAATTCTTTTCATGATTATAAAATTTTTGAGTTTGAACTCGAAGAATTTGGGAATCTGCTATGACATCACGGTGAATATTATTTTTTGCGCTTCTTGTTCTTGTAGGTTTTAGTTGATTTTCACTTTTTTATACTCTGCTTTTTTTATTGTTAATAAAGTCGATATTGTTTTTAGAGGAATTAAAAAAATAATCAATGAAAATTTGCAGGAAACTGTAGTGACAATAAAGAAGATGTTTGATACCTAGTTTTTCATACTTCGAATGGAAGAAGAAGAAGAAAGAATAAATTTATATTTTTAATCCATAAATTAAAAATGATGTTTAAATCGATAATATTTTAGACTAAATTGATAGAATGAATAAGTTTTAGGGACTACAACTATTATTTGACCAAACAACATCACTGTTTCCATTTATTTTTAACAATCAGGGTGCCAAAATATAAACAATACGTAACATTAGATACCATTTTGCTAAAAAATAGCTTGGGTACCAAAATAAAAATAAGAAAATAGGTGAGGTACTAAATATGTAGTTTACCCTTATTAAAAAAATTCAAAAATTTAATATATATGAAAAATAATTTAATTAAAATTTTTAAGTAATAATTAATTGTATGTTGAGTCTTTAAAATTTTTAATCTTTATTAATTAATTTAATGGTGTTTAGCGGTGCTTAGCAATATTCGTCGCACGTGGTAGACCCGTTCTTTAAATATTTATTAGTTAAATCAAATATTTTTCTCCATTTTTTGGAATTAAAGTTAAGATCAATGATTAATCCTAGTTCTTCCCCCAACAACTACCCACCATACTAATATTTTTGGCCATATGAAATGTTATTACAAATTAGTAGTAGGCTTTAATGAAAAACAGGTGCCTAAAATATATATCTTTTGAATTTTAGGCGCCTAAAGTATTTTTATAAAAATAGGTACCTAAAGTTTCTACTGTTATAATTTTAGATGTTTGACCGTTATGGGGTGTTAAATTTTTTTCAATCAATCAATGTTCGACATGTGGCACTAATTTTATTTGTTTTTTAATTTTTTAAGAAAAAAACTCAAAATTTTTAATTTTCAAAAAATCCTGAAACTTTAGAAATTTTACAAAACAACCCCCGAATCCCTAAAATTATCCAAACCCCCAAATCACCGTTGCTTCCGCCGCCGATCGCCGCCCTTGACCATACCCCTTTGGTCGCCGGACCAAGACGGTCATTTCTTTCAACACGGTGTCACCGAAAATGGCGAACGACGTGTCAGCCGAATGTAAAGGGAAGAAAAAAATCCAAAGAGAAAATAAAAACAAGGGCAAAAACAAAAGGAAAGGAAAGGGTTTGGGGTGGCTACCACTCCAAAAAATTGAAGCAGCGCTACCCATGCGGGCAACAAAAGAGATGGAGGATAAAGAGCGGCGGGAGAAAAGTTTTAGGTTTAGGTTAAAGAAAGTGTTATATTAAAAATATACATTTCTGAAAGTTGTAAATTATGTAACATTTTGTAATTCTATTTGAATGCACAAATATTATAAGTACTAAGTTGTAAAATGTTTTAAAGAAATTGTAGAAGTTGAAAAGAATTATTTAATTTCAAAATTATAACTCTTTAGGTGAACTATGTAGTGGTGAAAAGTTAGATCGAAATGAACATGTTTTCCGCAAACCAATGACGGTACTCAGAATTCAAGAAATCGAAATCACGGGGAATGGGATCACGAGCGGGCAACCTGCTTGACTTGTCAAACCACCATGCTATGTATGAAAAATATCTATTTGGCCAATTCTCTTCGCTCTTACCCCGTAAGTCCACCTTTTCAAACTCATCCATATTGATCAGGTCCTTCGATACAGGCTGGTGGTATCTGAACTGCCTAAGAACCCGGTTGCCGTAAAATATCTCGATAATCGTAAAATTTAGTAACGGCATTATCGAACACCAATTTTTGGCATATTAGTAGGCATCGCTCGAAATCACATGGCGAATATCATCATCCTCATCATATGGCAACCATCAGAACTGCAATAATGTGTACATAACCAGAAAATATGATCAAATTCAAATTTTAAAATTTTGACTTAAAAATAATTTTGCATTACCTGCTCTTCGCAATGCATGCCAATCTTCGTTCTCACTTTGAGAATTAATTTTACCTACAACGCTTTCTTTTTGAATTTTTTGGTCCATCTACATAATACAAATACATAGATGGATCATGGTTTCTGTAAATAACATTTAAAATATTTATGGGAATTAACATTATTACCTTGAAGCGAGTGGGAATCCAAACGGAGAATCGCAAATAGGAGCCAAGAATGAAAGCATATACCAGGCCCATAATTGTATCAACACCACACACCCACCTATATCGGCATGCACGAATCTATTGTTGAGATCTGTTGGTGTCGCTGCCTTGCACAACTCACAGTACAAAAAACCTAATAATGCAGATCCCCGACTGAATTTTCTTGCTACCCATGACGTCTCCAAGAACGTAGGGTACTGCGTGTGCACGTGAGAACTCGATTTGTTCGGCATTAGCATACCACCGACAAGGAGCAATATATAGGCTCGGGCAGCAAACTCAATTTCCACCGTTGTGGAATTTCTATCCACTTGAAATCACTCTTCAGCCATGTCAGCTTCACGCGTTTACCATTAACAGCATGCATCAGTGGTGTCTTCCTCAAATACTTGGAGCAGTAATCATAAACCTTATAATTATTCTGATCAACGATTGGGCTGTTTGAAATTAGGACACTAGATGCATAGCAACATCTTCGAGGGTAATTGTGCACTCCCCGCGTGGCATGTGGAAGGTATGCGTACTCGGTCTCCAACGCTCCACCAACCTACTAATCAACTACGGCACGATTTCAATCTCACGAATCTTTGTCGCGTACCTAAAACCAAAATTCTCCAGAAATCATATAATTGGCTTGGTAGATCACTCCATATCAAGCGAGGCCGAAATTTTGAATCCTCTTTCTACATACACAATATTTAAATTAAAGTAGCACTTTATCATTTAAAAACAATAATTAAAAGTTGCAAAAAAACATAAATTCTTACCAACAATCGCATGTTTTTCGTGATGCGAGAATGTTGAAGTCTTAACAACGCCATTTTTTCCTCAACAATGCATAATTAAATGTCTAAAACATACAAATTAATCGAATTTTAAAATATTTTTTTATTAAAATATTAACAACACAATTTACTATTCGAATTTAAAAAGTGGGCATATATAAAAAATTCGAGTAAACAAAATAAATTATATTCAAAAAACTAATCGTGCTCTAAAAATATTAACAAACGTTACCTTTAACCTTTCGAATTATGTGTGAGCTATCTCACGGTTTGACAAACTATTTTGCTATGCTCTAACATAAGATATTTTACGGTCGTTAAGTTAGAGGGAACTCGTCTTATGCCTACGGCGAGTTTCGTTTAGGATTAGGTTAATCTCGTGATTAATATTTAAACCGGATATTAAAAAAATTGAAATTCGCCATAAGTGCAAGGCAAGTTTAAATAAAAAAAAAGAATATATTTTAGGAACTCGCCCTGGTGATTCAGCGAGTTCACTGTAAGAGTGTTTGTTCGGGCAATTTAAGATTCTAGACGCTGCTTTGGTCAAAATAGGATCCAAAGATTCTATTTGTGTCCTTAACCCGAATAACTCACGATATATCTCGTCCCATCTTCGGCCTTAGATCAAACTTCCAAGTTTGGGACTTTGAGACTGCGTAGTTTACCAAGTGAGCCAGCCAGTCGCCTTGGTTTTGCGTCAAAGGTATCAGCCCCATCCTCTCTTTTTAAATATTCCACCATCCCATTTTATACTACTCTATTATTCAGAAGCATTTTAGTTAATGCTTTGATTTCTCCTGCCAAATTGGAAAAAGGATAAAAAAATATATGAATATTGTTTGAATGGTATTATGCCAACGTTGGTAATTGGTATGCTTGTATAATCACTAATGCCGGATCTACGTATAGTGTAGGGTGGGTTTATGTTCATCTTAAACTTTTTAAAGTTCACATATTTATTTTTAATTTTTATGAATCAATTATTAAATTTTTATAATATTTAAGGTTTGTATCTACCTTAAAATTTCAAAATTTTATCTATACACACCTTCAAATATATTTCTGAATCCATAATCACAGTCAAAGTAAAAGTCCAAAACAACAAGGGGACTCGGATGCTAAGACTTGTTGTTTCTCCAATAGCATCCACTTCTTACCATATCTATTTGTGGACGAACATTCCCAATTTAATATCATTTTACCATTAGATGCTGAATTTCATCCCTTACTTTCCGCATTCAAGTATCTCGTATATCTTTAGGTATGCTCGTTTTGATTTGTATTTGTTCAGAATTTTATTTTTAATTTTTTTTCAATTGAGAATTATACGTGTTTGTATTGTTCAAATTAAATTATTTTTTATAAATTTTAAATGAATACGTTCGTGAATACTTAATAATGTGTTAATAGATCACAAACTAACGACCCATATACATATTAGGTTTAAAATAATCAAACAAAAATATTAATAACTATACTTTAAACAAATAAAATAATTACACAAAAATAATAACATTATTAACTATGTATTAATAAAACAATATATAAATTATAAAAAAGTTTTAAATAATTTATTATATGAGGTTTAAACAAACATAAGCGATTTTATCCACTGATATAAATGAATTAAACATGCATCGTTAGTGTTTAATTTGTGTAATAAACAAATCTCGAATTATTGTCCAAGTTAATATATTTTCTTGATAACTTGTCCATATTAATTTATTTTCTTAATTAATAAACGTGAAGTGAACTACTAATAAATTGTTCGGCGAAAAATATGTTGATTTATGGTCTACAAATAAAAAAAACATCTACAATTCTTATAAATATATGTGATGCCCCTCAAATATACAACAAATTTTAATTAAAAAGTATTAGTATTGACTGAAAATATTATTATAATTAACATTTTATTGTTAACACTTAATACAATAATTAAAGAAACAAATAACTTACAAAAATAACATATATGTTATTATACCCACTCTATTATTGTTTTATAATTAAAAGAGAGAGAGAGAGAGTAAAATACAGCAACGAGTCCACATGCAGTTTGAAGTATAGTCACGTGCTGACATGCTTCACCCAAAATTTCCAACTACCCTTTTATTATACGGAAATTTTTATTATAAAGAAATTGTAAAACATTCTTTAAATCATATATTATTAAATAATTATTAATAATATAATTCATATAAATAACAATAATTAACAAAAGTATCAATATATAATAAATTTAAATGTTAATTATAAAAAATGCTAAAAATCATAAAAAAAAAACTGATTATTTCAACACCCAACAACTCAAGTCAATTTGTTTAGATGGCCCGTTCAACACTCAATAAAAAAATTTCTCTCTTCTAATTTTTATTGATTATTTATTTATAAAATTATTAATATAATGCTGTCAATTTTGAATGTCGAAAAAGAAAAATGTTTCTATTTAATTCATTTGATTTGCAAATTCAACCAATCTGGCTATTTCTTATTTATTTATTTTACCATAAATCCTTAAATAAATAACAATCGAATGGGTTTTCGTTTAAATACTATTATTTTGTAATGAGATAAAACATTATAATTATAGATGATGCACCTAAGATTTTATGTCAATAAACATTATTAATGCAATTTATGTAATTAATTATAACTTTACCAGAACATTCCTTTGCCCTTATTAAATTTATAAAATAAAACTTAATCAAATCAATTTTGGAACTTCAAATTTTACTCCACTGACTCGAAAAAGTAAAGAGAAAACAACAATCGTGAATAACATCGAACTTTTATTCGACGTATGGCTACATAAGAGTACTAAGTATTAGGGTAAACTACATAGGTATTTATCGAAATATTATTTTTATATTTTTTGGTAAAATTATTATTGATATTATATTTTTTTTCTATTTTGATCACCAACAAATATAACAAAGCTCACATGGTCTTCATGATATTCAATCTCAAGAACTCTTACATGAGAGCCTAAGCGCTTAGCTTAGTGGCTAAACCTAATTCTAGTGAATTTTTTAACAAAAATTTTATTTAAATTATACGAAGTTACTAACAAAAAATAAAATGAGATTAACACAGAAAGGAATTTAAACTCTCGTGAGGCTGATTAAGATACCTAGTCACTGAACTAAATTAAAATTCTAATATAATGTTAACAAAAACAAATTTTTAATTTAAATTGTAATTAAATTCAAAAATTAAAATAAAATTATTTTTCTAATTTGTTTGAGAATAAAAATAATTATTTATTTTATAAAATTATTTTGATATTTTAAAAAGTAAATTTATAATATTTATTTATGATAAATTATAAATTTTAAATTAATTGATTTTAGATTTTAGATTTTTTTTCAAATTTATTAACTTTCCCTCACATTTTTTTTCTTAAAAATCTAAAAGAAGAACAGAGGGACAAAAGGACAATGAAATGCTGGCAAAATCAGCGAAAAAGGAGTTTTTTTTTTAAAAGAAGATCTGAAAAATACCATTTTCCATTCTAACATGACGGCAACCAGCGTAAATAAATGAAAAAGAGAGGGGCGGAAGGGAAAGAGGGAAGGGAGAATTCATGAAGTCTGCACTTGCCTATAAATACCGGAAAACACCGCATGTGATTTCCCCATCAACGGTTTTTTGTTAAAAGATGGATTGTATTACATTAGCTATAAATGACATCGTCGATTACAAAGTTTTGGATACAATCTGGGACATATAGTCGAAAATGAAAGGCTCATTACAAGACATAGCCCAATGGGCGAGAAAATGCACTACCTTATCGGCCTCTCAGCCTATGTACGAGACCTTGAGACCGGCGTGATCAACAAGAATAATGTGCACATCGGGCAAAAAGGTTGCAGTAATCGACATGTCTAGCTTCTCGACTCTCAATTTGTTGACTATAGCCATGGAGTCCCCTTCAATGGTTGCTTGTTGCCAATCATTCTCCACAGCCATTTGCAGGCCCAAAGTGAAGGCACAAGCCTCAATTGTCTTGGCTGTGTGCATCCCATAGAGCTTGTGAGCTCTAGCATCAATGACCAGGCCATGGGATTTATGAGCCACCACACCGATTGAGGCAGCTCTCGTGTCAGCCAAGAAGGTAACGTCAACATTGACCTTGATGTAGTTCTCGGTTGGACAGGACCATCAAGTGGCTCGACTGTAAGGGACTTAAATGTTTGTGATCTCATGTGCGGCAGTATAGTCCGAGGCAAGCAATAGGGCCTAGTCCACCACGGCTCGGGTTGGGAGCAACTTATTTTCATGCACACGCTTGTTTCTCCGGTTCCACAGATTCCATAGGAAATTGATTAGGAACATGAATTGGACCTTGTTCATCTTCCTGTGCGATGCTTCCAACCAAGCTTTGCAGCTAGGGAAATGACTGTGAGGAAGTGAGTTCGAGAGATCAAAAATGTCGAAGGCTTCTTTGAGTGTAGGGCACTTACGGAAGACATGAAGGCACGTCTCAAGCTCATTGTTGCACATTTTACAAGTGCCAGAATCAAGGTCAGCGGCTGCCAGTTTATGGCCGTGGAAAACGCATCATGACATAGCCTCCACCCAAAATATACGAATCTTGGGCAAGGTAGGAGTTTAGCCATTGCTTTCCAAATAGAAGGACAGTCCCTCACCTCATGTTTTTGTAGAAGCATCCAGTTGTATCTAAACCGAGTGGTTTACTTCCTAACGAATGGTGCTCCTAAATAAGCATATCACCCAAGAAAGGTGCAATAGGACATTGACTAATCGATGGAGCATCAACATCTGAGAACACTTGGTTGAGTTTCACCACATTCCATGCAGTCACATTAGGGATCATAAACTCCCCACAATGTATCTGATCGGCATTGCTATCCAAGTGGTTACCTTCGATAGCAATTGGTTTGGCACCTCCTCATTTGTCTTAGAAGATCCGAACAGTGCTATTGGTCACAAGTCTCCAATGAAAGCCTTCTTTGATAGCTTCTTTAGATTTGAAAATACTACTCCAAATAAAAGAAGTCTTGTCACCTTGCTTAGTTTCGAGCATATTACCATGGGGAAAGTACTTGGCCAAAAGGACTTTAAAACATAGAGAGTCTGTTGCACAGCAATCTCCAAACTTGTTTGGCAAGCAAGGCAAGGTTGAAGGTTTTTAAATCCCAAAATCCGAGTCCCCCAACATCTTTCGGCTTGCAAAGATTTCTCCATGCCACATGGGGCCAACCCATTTCCTTTGATTTACTAGACCACCATAAACTTCTCGTAGCTAACACCATAGGGTCAATGATACAATCTAGGAGCAAGAAACAAGACATATCATAGGCTGTGATGGTTTGGGCCACTAACTTGATAAGAAATTCTCTTCCTCTATATGAGAGGAGGTTCTTTGTCTAATTGCAAAATCTTTTATCAACTTCCACGTCCAAGTAACCCAAGGCCTCCGTCTTGTTTTTACTTACAATAAGAGGGAGACCAAGGTACTGCCCAAGGTCTTCATCTTCTCTCATGCATAAAATGTCTTTGATCTCAATCTTGCATTGAGTGGTCATTCCATTGCTAAAGTAAATTGAAGATTTTTCCACATTAACATCTTGATCGATGATGCTTCATAAACCGTGAACACATACTTGAGTCTCGTTACTTCTTTCTTCGAGTTCTTGATAAACATGAGGCAATCATCAGCATAGAGGAGATGGTTAACTCTCGAGCCATTCTGACTTGCTCAAACTCCTCTAATACACCCTCCTCTTTGTTCCTTTATAAACAAGGCAGACAATCACTGAGTACAAAATAGGAAGAGGTAGGGGATAGGGGGTCCCCTTGCCTCAATCCTCTAGAAGGTCTGAAAGAATCTGAAATGGCACCATTAATCTTAAAACAATATGAATCAGAAGTCACGGATGCCATCACACAATCAATCCATTTAGAAGCAAAACCCATTTTGGCCATAACATCAATGAGAAAATGACATTCAACTCTATCATATGCCTTTTCCATGTCAAGTTTAATAGCAACCCCTTTATTAGGTCTATTTTTTGCAACCTTTAGATAATGAAATAGCTCATGAGCCACGATGACATTATCAAAAATAAGCCTACCCGAAATGAATGTACTTTGGTTCTCGGTTATACATGAAGACATAATAGATTCCAATCTGTTAACAAGAACTTTCGATCATGTTTTATACACCACATTGCATAGACTAATTGACCTAAAGTGTTTCATAGGGGTCAGGTTATCTAGTTTAGGAATGAGAACAATAATAGTTTGGTTGACTTCACTCATATTAACTCTACCCGCAATGAGGTCAAGGAAAAGAGAAGTAAACTCAATATTCAAAATATACCAAGATTTGTGAAAGAAATGGGCTAGTAAACCATCCATACCTGGGGCTTTGTTTGGGTGAATTTGAAAAAAAAAATGCTCTTTTAACTTCCTCCACCGTGAATCCCGCACAAAGCATGTCATTCATCTCTAGTGTTATGCAAGTCTCAATAGCTTGGAGGATCAAGTTGGAGGTAGAGCTATTGTTTGATTGGAAGAGATTAGAAAAAAAGTCTTTAGCCACTCCAAAATATTCTCAACTCCCTCCACCCAAATCCCCTCACTATTCTCAATACCATTGATCATGTTCTTCTTCCTTCAATTGCTTGCCCTAGCATAAAAGAAACCCGTGTTTCGATCCCCTTCGTTTATCCATTGAACCCAAGATCTTTGTCTCCAATATACCTCATCCTTGTCCATTAATGTTTTCAGCTCTTTTTTTGCATTCTTAAGGTCATCAAGGTTTGCCTCGAAGATGTTCTGTTCCAAAAGGTCCTCGATCCTCTTTTGGAGATGATTCTTGCGTTGCACAGAAGTTTTCCTTCTTTTAGATTGTCACTCTTTGAGGTTCTCCCCTACCATCTTTATCTTGTCTAAAGTGCCTCCCCCAGGATTGTTCCAAGAGCTTCTAATAATGTTCCAACATTCATCCTCGTTAGCCCAGCACGTATCAAACCTAAAATAGTCCATATTCTTTCATTTCTTTTTTGCTTGCCTTCGGTTTTAAGGAAAAAGGAAGCAATAATCTGGGTCATTTGTGTACTCCGAGGTGATCTCACATTGCCTAAACAAATACAACTAGGGAATAGAAGCCACATACCGATTGATTCTTTGCTTGACATGATTTTTTGTATTGTCCCCATAGTGCCAAGTGAACCATCCTCGGCTCGGTTTAATGTCCCCAAGGCCATTTCTCTCAAGAGCAACTCTAAAAGCATCTATTTCCACTATCGATTTTCTTCTTCCACCCATATTCTCATTCATACAAGGATGTCATTAAGATCACCCCTAGGAGCCACGGTAGTTAGGATTCCCCTTTGAGCTTGTTGAGTATTTCCCAATTCATATGCTTCATTGTGCGATCATATGTATCGTACATGCCAGTGAATTAGGTTTTAACTGTCCCAAGTGCAACTTCAACATCAATGTGTGACTTCAAAAAAAAGAGGAGATTAACATCAACCCATTCTTTCCATAACAAAAGCAGACCACTACAACCTTCACTTTTCTTCACATCAATACAATCAACCATGTTTAATATTCTATGAACACCATCCACTTTATTCTTGAAGAGTTTTGTTTTACTAATAAAAATTAAGTCGGGATCATTCAAGGAGATAAACCTTGACAGAGCTTGAACTACCTCAGGGTTTTCTAAGCCCCGACAGTTCCAATATAGGGTTTTCATTGTTCTTGGCGGAGCTAGGAACCAGCCTCCACCGATATTGGTGCCTTGAGAGGGGACACTGCATCATGGTAATCTTTAACAATATTCGAGGGGGAGCAAGCTTTTCTTTTTGTCTTCTTTTACCACAGTTGGGTTGTTCCCTTCAGCATTACCTTTCCATAAAATCTTTAGACATTTGATCTTGGGTGCCAAGGTGGCTTGATGTCTGGTTTGAGCCGGGAGAAAGCATCCATGAAAAAAAGAGAGTGGGCCTTAACCCAAGAGACAAAAGGTTTCCCTCTTTCATTAACAAAAACCCAACGAATAGGGCAGCCCATAGGAATAATCCTTTTCTTATTATCCGGTCTCCCATCCACAAGGGGCAGCATCAACTTTTTATTAAAAGAAAGATATTTCCCACCAAAATTATCCCATTGGAGAGTATAAACCCATGTGTAGCTCATGATCTTCAAGAAACCATTGCCTTTTCATTAAATTCCTACAAGCTTTTAGCTTTATTAAAGGCAACAAGCCATTTCTGATAAGATAAAACCATCAACCGCCAGCAGTATAGGCCAGAATCTCAGTTACCCGATTCAGCATAAACTATCAGGCCCTAGGCCATGCCTAGCGCTAGAGCTGCCAAACTGCAATGGGGCTCTAGGGACAACTTCCAGGCCTTGTATCACAGTAGCACCTTGTTGCAATGTGTACTATGGTTGACAAAGGGCGGGAAAACCAAATTTTGGTGAAGCTCCCCTCCACGTGACCTTCTTCCTAATTGCTTGTCAGAGTGAAAATAAACACTACTGGACTTCCATAAATTAGCCTCCACAGCTTCATTTTCCTCATTAATATCGGCATGATGCTTACAATTGTTTAAACAAGGGCTGCTGTGAGCACGAGAGTGACTTGGGACAGAAATAAACAAACTAAAGGGACCAGGCGTTTAACTAAAATAACCCAACCGAAGGGACCCGCCACTGGAAAAAAATAGAACCATCGTGCCTTCATTTCCATCTGAAAACTATGTGAGCTCAACGGGACAGCATGTCGGACACCAAGACATGCACCTCGCACCCTCTAGGGGTCGAGGCTCGCCCCCTTCGCGTGGAGGTCGGGGGCTACGGATCATTACCCCTAAAGAGCTAAAAAACATGCTCAAACTGCTGCCTATAAACATTGAAGTATTTGAAATAAGGTTATTTTTCCTCCCCGCCCTGTTGGTGGCCACCCAAGGGCATGTCTGATGCTCAAGTTGTGCAAAGCTGTCGCACCATGTGGCCACCCAATAACGTTGCTTAACCCCTCATCGTGATGATGGCCACCACAGGGCCTGCTTGCCGCCCATGTTGTGCGAAACTGCCTCACCATGAGGCCTCCCACAATCGTTGCTTAACCCCCTATTGGGACTCCCTAAAGTGCTTAGAAAACAAACCATAACTGCTACCATTGGACATTATCGTGTCTGAAATAGGGACATTTTCCTCAACCAAGCAAAACCAACCATAATCCACTCTTTTCCAATCTCTTTCTGATCTTCCAAGGCCCTCCCTCGAACATGATCTTGCAAAAGAAAAAAGGTATGAGTATTTACCCAACATCGGAAAATTCTACCATGACTTTGCACCTCGTTCTAACCCTGACGGTAGGGACGACACGAAAATTTACGACCATGACTTGGTCATCCTAACTTCACCAATATGATTCTACCCTCGAACATTAGACTAAAAAAGAAAAAAAAATAAAGTGAGAGTGAGAAAATCTCCTCAAAATTCTAGAGAGAAGTGAGAAGATTTTTTCTCAAATAAAACCCAAACCAATGGTGTGCCAAGGATCCATTCCCCATCAACGGCTCTATGCGAGTTTCGGGGATCAAATACTCTTTTCACAAACAGGGAACGTACAAAAATTTAATTTAACAAAAAGGAAGCAACACATTTTCCTTCTTCTTTTGCTTGCTACTTAGACTGAGATATGGCCAAGGACGTCGGAATTCTTGCTATGGAAATCTACTTCCCTCCTACCTGTGTTCACCAGGTCACACCATCTCTTCCTTTTCATTCCTTTCTAATCTTCATTTTTTATCAAAAAAAGAGAGAATATTTTCTGGGTTCTGGGTTTTGGTTTTGGTAGGGTAGCTGAGACAAGTGAGAAAATGGGTTGTTCTAAAATCTGGACAATACGGTGAAATCTAACTACAGTTAAACTGTCATGTCTGCTACCTCACTGTTTGTTATCCTTTACCTGGATCAGTGGGTGTTATTTAGGATTTTTTTTATCTTTTTGTTTCTGGAAAAATTCTTGCTTGCGAGATCATATGGTTATAGATACTTGTCTTGGTTGTAGAACGAATGCATTCTATTTAATAGGAGTGTGTTCTTTTGGGAAAAATAATGATTTTCTTTTTTGTTTGGAAATCATTTTTTTGGAATTATCATAAACAATCTCTTTGCTGCTGTTCATTTCAAATGAAAATCACTAATCATGGTTGGACTATAATAAATTGAGGTGATGAATCCATGTGATTACACTTTTGAAACGCACCCCTTTCTTGTCCTACAACACAGGAAGCATTGGAGGCTCATGATGGGGCTAGCAAAGGGAAATACACCGTTGGACTTGGACAAGATTGCATGGCCTTCTGTACGGAAGTGGAAGATGTTATCTCAATGAGGTGTGCAATTCTGCATTTTTTGCATCTACTCTTCTCATATGCTATTTGTATCACTTAGTCTGTTTTACGGTCTGTATATACAATGAAAAACAATTACATTGTACGGTGGAAATGAACTCTTCGATTTTATTATTGTTACCTTTGATTTGCAGTTTGACGGCTGTTACTTCACTCCTTGCAAAGTATAAGATTGACCCCAAACAAATTGGCCGTCTTGAAGTCGGTAGTGAGACCGTGATAGACAAGAGCAAGTCCGTTAAGACCTTCTTGATGCAAATCTTTGAGGTATTCTTCTCGATAATCACGATTTCTTATCTAGGATAGTTGTCCCTTTCTTCCTCTTAGATAGGTAAAATATCAAGGATGGTTGTCCCCTGCTGAAAATGATAGCTGCTAGCATTATTTTGGATCGTTTTTAAAGGCTTTAACCCTATCATCTGGTTCTGATCTGAACTTTTTCTTGGTGATATCCCTTGTCTAATTTGTTTTTAGTTCACCTGTATTACTTGAAGACACCTTAGGGAGTAGAGCTAGAGGCTATATCGGTGAAAATTCTATATTTCAGAATGAATAACTTGAAAATTTGATTTGTTTAATTGCAGTTTTGTAAGGCTTTGTTTATTTCTTAGGACAACTTGGGTGCAATTTAGGATCAATGCCCTGTTCTTCATACTTTGCTGTTTTCTTGTGTTAAACAAACAGAAATCTGGAAACACCGACATTGAAGGGGTTGACTCAACTAATGCATGCTACGGAGGGACTGCAGCTCTATTCAATTGTGTCAATTGGGTGGAAAGTAGGTCATGGGATGGACGATATGGTCTTGTTGTTTGTACCGACAGTGCGGTATGCTCATTCTTTGTACTATTACTTCATAATAATGATATGCAGTTGCAAATTTCCCCCATCTTTTTCCCACTCCAGCCTATAAAGGCAATTTTTTTTTTCTTTTGGTTTTCTTACCGGACTTCTGTTTTTCAGGTCTATGCAGAGGGACCAGCCCGGCCTACTGGAGGAGCAGCTGCAATTGCCATGCTAATAGGACCTGATGCTCCTATTGCTTTTGAAAGCAAATTTAGGGGTAGCCATATGTCCCATGTGTACGACTTTTACAAGCCCAACCTTGCTAGTGAATATCCGGTAATGCAACCTAGTTGCCTCTAAAGTTTTTTTTTCCTTTCTAATTTTTTGGGAAGTAATTGGTTACATCACTGACATCATTAGAGTTATGTATGATGAAGTTTCAAGGAAAATTTTCAGACTGAGTGTTTGGGAAAACAATTATAATGGTTCTATCTTTTGACATGCACCTGTAGGTTGTTGATGGGAAACTTTCTCAAACATGCTATCTCGTGGCTCTTGACACTTGCTACAAATATCTCTGTCACAAGTAAGTCATTGCAAAATTACTCGAAGCATTTTTTTTTTGTGTTAGTCAATACATTCTGTTTTCTTTATAAACATGGACTCCCTGTATTAGTTATGCTCTGCTAATGCCTCTACATGCGGATGCAGGTATGAGAAACTAGAGGGCAAGCAATTTTCCCTTTTTGATGCTGACTACTTTGTATTCCATTCCCCATATAACAAGGTAGCTAGCTTTTAGCAGTTATTGATATAAAATTCCTTTCAATTAATCATGGGAATTTTCAAATGTCTGATAATTTTCCATTTGAAATTCTGCAGCTTGTGCAGAAAAGCTTTGCTCGTTTGGTATTCAACGACTTCACGAGGAATGTCAGGTTATTCTTCTTCTTTGATACCCTCAAAGATTATCTTTCCTGTATCTTCTATTTTTGAGTTACTTGGTTTACATAATTTTGTAGTTCTGTTGATGACATTACTAAAGAAAAGCTAGGTCCATTTTCAGCTTTGACCGGTGACGAAAGCTACCAAAGTCGGGATCTTGAGAAGGTGGTCTATTTTGAACTTTCATAATAATTCCTAGTTTTTACCTACCTTAGGGGCATCAAAGTGACAAAAACTAGATTATATTAACTTTGATTGATATATGTTTTTGTTCATTTGGCATACATGATCTATTAATGTTTTCTGTATTGGCAACTGGTATAGAGGAACTGTATATTCTTATTAGATTGCTTCAAAAAAGTGCACTATTGAAAACAGTTGTAAGATTTGATATCGTAGAATTTCATGCTGACATCATTCATTATTATGCATTTGCAGGCATCCCAACAAGTTTCTAAGGCCCTTTATGATGCCAAGGTGCAACCAACAACCTTGATACCAAAGCAAGTCGGCAACATGTATACTGCATCGCTTTATGCTGCCTTTGCATCCCTTATTCACAACAAAAACAGTGAATTGGTAATTGTTTCAGCATTTTTAACTGAAAACTGAAATCTGTCATCTCCGCTCCATTTCCATTTACATCTGATATAATTTAATAACACACAGGCAGGACAGCGGGTGGTATTATTCTCTTATGGAAGTGGCTTGACTTCCACAATGTTTTCATTGCGACTCCACGAAGGTCAACATCCATTTAGCCTATCGAACATTGCAACGGTGATGAATGTTGCTGGGAAATTAAAGTCAAGGCATGAGGTAATTCTTGCACTGTCTCGTTATAGTCTGGATAAAAGAACTGTTTGCCATATAAGTTATAACATATGCTTGTAGATATCTAAAAACCAGAGACATACGGCAGTGCAAAACTCATTGGTTATTCTACTGCCCAAGTTTTGGATTTTATGATGTACTTAAGCACATTGAGGAACTTATTTCCCAATGTTGTTGAGAAGATTGTAATAGAGGTGTTTTCTGCAGTTCTCCCCCGACAAGTTTGTTGAAACTATGAAGCTCATGGAGCACAGGTATGGAGCCAAGGATTTTGTGACAAGCAAAGATTGTAGCCTTCTGTCTCCCGGAACATACTACCTGACTGAAGTTGATTCCATGTACCGGAGATTTTATGCAAAGAAGGACGAGGAGTGTTCTGCTTGCGAGAATGGTACTGTTGCCAACGGTCACTGAAGAAGAGTGATTGATCATCCTCAATGCCCCTTGAAGGAAGGTTTGTGTTAGATGTGTTGTGAGTACCAAGAACTGGGTTCAACGTGTAATGTTAAAACCAAAGTAGTTGATTTGGAAGCAATTATTTTCAACCTTGTTTGTAATAAGTTATTTCTAGAGCTAGTTATGTCGAATTGAACCAGGTAGTTGGCAATTTCTTGATATGATAATATAAGATATTATTATTTCAGCCAACCCCATTGCTTCAGAGCCATCCTGTTTGTTTTTAATGCATCTAAAAGTCGTAAGATTTTTACGTTGTATTTATATGGACCACCATAGAATCTAGATCCAATCAAACCATTTTATTAAATCCACAAAAATGACAGCCTTTTTTCAGCCTTGTCAAAAACACAAGAAAAGACGGCCTTTTTTTCAGACAATTCTGATACCATGTGGGACCCTGCACGTGTTACTATTTCTCTCCCAACTCTTCCTCCTTGCAATGATTTCCTTAAGAAACCAAAACCATGTGACCAAATAAAAATTGGATAAAGAATATAAAATGTTCGCTAAACTATATATAAATGATGTTTTTTTGTTAGTGAATGTTTGGACATTACATAATGATTATTAGTTTTTCTTAATGATAATTTTTTTATAAGTTAAAGGGACCATTTTTAACAGTTAGATAAGTTTGAATGATCATTTTATAATATCTGAAAAATTTAATGACAATCTTGTAATTGAATTAAAAGTTTTATGATATTTTTTAATTTATGAAAGTTCAATGAACAAAAAGATTATTTCAACATAGTTTAGTGACTATTGGTGTAATTTATCCACGGAAATTTGTATAAATCTGGATATCGAAATATGAATAAATTTGTGAAATCATGCTACTAATCCTGGGAATTTTGCCAAATCATTTGAATTTGAGCAATCCATTAATTCCTACCAAATTCGTACAAGGTTAAACACCCTCACCCCTTTTCTTTTGTTTAAACAGAAAACATAAAAGAAGACTTCATCTCTACTAGCAACAGTGTCCTCACAAAATTAGGAGGAGCATTGAAAATAGTTTCACTGGTGGATCCTCCTCGTCTCGCAACGGCAAGAGCATCGGTGATTTTATTTTGATTTCAACGAATCAATTTCAGTCGAATCTCCCACTCGAGTTGGAGCATTGTGCGACCGAATCCGCTATCACATTGCCTTAACAAGCTAACGACTCGAACGAACGTGATTATCTTAAACACCCTCACCCTCTTAAAAAAGAGAAAAACTTTGATACACAATCGGTGTAAACTTTAGTTTATATGTGTTTTTTAGTTTTAGGAGTTAGGGTTTAAAATTTAAGGATTTAGGTTGTAAGGTTTAAAATTTAAGGTTAATGTTTAGAATTTAGGGTATAAGGTTTAGGGTTTAGTTTTTTAGGATTAGGTTAATAATTTAGGATTTGGGTTTTTATAGTGTAACAGGCTTGTGTAAAATTAATTTTACACAGCCTGTGTATCAAAATTTTACCCCTTAAAAAACCTTATAGTTGGTTTATAATTATTTTCTTAGTTTGCGCTACAATATTATTTGAAAAGAAACTGATGTGATCCAATAGTATCATGCTATGTGTGATAAAAAATTATAATAATTCCTAAAAAATCTATAAAATAATCCCTAAAAATCTAAAAAAAATCAAACATTTATTTTTCTAAAAACTCACTTTTTATGTTTGTATATATTTTATTTTTAAAAAATAAATTAATCATAATTGTAATTTTAGAAAAAAATGTAAATTATAAAAAATAGACAAGGCTAAACTGAAAAATTAAATTGAACCACAAGAGAAATGAACTATTAGGCCCAAAAAAGAGTTTTTTTTTATGACATTCGTTGAGTAGATTAATCAATCCAATATGGTCAAGAGTTTGACAATTAAAATTTTTGGTCGAAACTAAATCTAAAAATGAGAAATTTGCACAAGGGATTTGGAGTGGTTCAACTTTCTCAATGAAGTCTTCATCCACTATCTTAATTACCACATTAAAGATTTCACAAATTCACTAACTTATCTTTCTTTTTAGGACAATGAGTAATTTTACACAATTCACCAAAATTTATAATCCAAAATCTTGTGAATCTTTTTCTCAAAAATAAATACAAAGAAACAAACTTAGAAAACTTTAAAAAAAATGTTTGCAAATATAAATTTCTCACACACAAAATGAATTATAAAAGAACAAAGTTAGTGCTCACAAGAAATATAATAATTGAGTACCAACTAATTTTTTTATCACTTGAATATTTGGATTGGTTTTCTTGATGTTTTTCTGTTGTTTGGAGGTCTCTTTTTTATGTCTTTATTATTTTTTAACAGTTGTGGAGCTTTAGAAAAAGTTTACAGAAAACCAAAAAGAGAGAAAACAGAAATTTGACTATTGCAATCAAAGGGTATCGAAACCCTATTGGGTACCGAAACCCCTGCACAGTTTTGAAATAGAAAATTTTTCTAGAATAAAATTTTTAAAAATAATGTTTAAAGGCATCGAAACCATTGAAGGGTATCAAAAACTTCCTTAAAAATTACACTGGTCCGCACATTATGGCTGATAATTCCGCATACATACTCATGGTTCTTTCGACACAGTTGATAATTTCACATACGTAAATTTGGTTCATATGTCCATGTATTGTATAAGACACTGTGATAATATGTGATCTTATGAATGTTGGTCTTTTGATATCTGACTGTATTTAAAGGACACGTTGAGCTCTCTAGCTCATCATATAACACTCTGATCTTGATCCGAATTTGAGGTACTACATTCGGGTTCGGGTCACGCAAAAAATCAACCCATCAAATTTTCATTTGAAATCATAAGTTTAGCCTTCATTTAAAACATTAAACATTCATAATTTCGCATGGTAAAATCAACCCATATAAATCAATGTACAAAATAGAAGCTCCGAGTTTAAAATACTAAATATCAAAATAGTAAAGCAAATAAAGTTTATAGACTCAACATTTATAAGGTCCTATGAATACATAAACCCAAAGGTAAATACTAAGCATTGTATTCTGAAGTGATGTAGTGCTAGGAAATCCCTTCTCCATGTGCTCACCAGCCACGATCAACCTACTAACATGCGAATGGAAACAACGATTCCGAACGCTGAGCTTACAAAGTTCAATGGTACATTTCTACTCTACCACAATTTGTGATTATCATAAAATAAGCATGCGAGATAAATACAATCCAAAAAAGCATAGATAAGGCTTCACTATATATGAGTTAATTATCTAGCCTACACTAGCTAGAGTCTTAGATCACCTATCTCAAGGTATCATTAAAGTCTACAAGAAGATTTACATGTTCTGCAATGCTTTACAGTACTCAAGATCACTTAGCCTATCAAGCAAGTTTCATACATTACCCTGATCACCCAGCCATCGGGTACATAAGCTATCGTATATAGCATCCACACAACATACATAAATACATCCATACAACATCTACATAAATGACCAACGAAGCCCTATTTTACCTGTTATCACACAGCCGTCGGGTTACTCGTGGTCCCACAGTCATCGGGTTGAATGGACCATAGCCGGATCACCATAGCCACAGATACGTCCTAGACATGCTAGGATCACATTAGCCACAAGTATTCCTTACCTGAGGTCACTCAGCCTATCAGGTTACTTGAGAACACTCTGCCTATCGAGTTAATTACCTTATCCGGATCACCATAGCCACATATAGGTTCCCAACTACACCCAGATCACTCAGCTCATGGGTACATCAGATGTACTTGTTCACTCAGCCCTAAGTACACATCCACTTATATAAGTACTGTAATACTGACTTTAGGACATCTAGATTCCTTTATACAACCATAAGATAACACATGCTCCTCGAGCATTCATACACCCTACCAAGAAGGAAGTAGCACCAAGCCAAGCTATCAAGCAAATGCCCCAAGACATGACACCAACCAACATGGTTATCTCTCGATTTATCATTTACCAAGCCTATGATACATTTTATGGAAAGTATTAATCATCATTACATCAATTCGTTTGTGTTCTCTAAATAAACAAGCAAGCATTTATCTCATTATGCTTGCATATAGGGGTGAAATCTTAGCCACAAATTTATTTATGTCATCATATATCTTTAGGAGTGTGTTGGACCATATACCATAATTTCCTATCACCAAAACTCAAAATCATAATTTACGGGTAGATTGCCCAAGCAGTATCGGTACTCGAGCTTCGAGTACCAGTATGCCTCCAGTATCGATATGCCCAAGCAGTACCCGAGCGTATCGATACATATTTTGCTCACTGGAATTTTAATCAAACATTGAGTATCGGTACGAGTCGAACCGTATCAATACGACTTGCATTGCGTACTGATACGACTTGAAGCACATATCGGTACTCCATTCACAGCTTAATTGTGTTCTTTAACTAGAACACGGGGTATCGGTACGGCTACCATGCATGCCGATACTTGAACCTAGGATTTAAATTTCGGATTAATAATGGGGAAAATCCACCACGAATTTACAACCTCATAATTAAAGGAAAGCCCTAAAAATCCCCCAAAGCTTCAAACTTTTCAAAACTTATAAATGGTTACCTTACCTTTTCACCAAAAGACTATACTTTTCTTGAAGCTTGAGAGATGGAGACTAACATACTTAAACTTTAAATTTTGAATGAGAAATTTGAATATAAAACTTGGAATTCTTTAATTCTAAAAACCAAGGTTGAAGAAGGAGAAAAATGTGGTGTATAGGCGAAAGAAGATGGAGGGAAAAAAAGATAGATATCACTGTCCCTTTTTTTCAAGTGGTGACAAGCCAATGAAATGGGTGGTCAGCCCTTTTATTTCAAAAGGGGATATTCACATCATATATCCCCAATATTCTCCCACTTTACAAAATGGTCACTTCCCAAGTCCAATAAGTTCAATTCTCATCAATTAAAGCCTAAATTCGGCCCAAAGGAACCAATTACTCAATTTCACATGAAAGACATAACTCGAGTCAACACCCAAACGTTAACTTGGAAATTCAGGTCGTTACACATCATTTTGTTGTACTCCCTTTACGGGTACATTTGACCTCTAGGACCTGATTTGATCTTGAAACAATACATTTAAGAAGACTAACAACCTAAAGACGTTTATATTGTATATTTTTTATAATTATTTTTTAAACTCGTAAAATTTAATAACATAAATATTTCTAAAAAGATTATTAAAAAATAATTATAAATATCAACATTTTGAAACAATACATTTCAAAAGACAAAATCTTTAAAATATTAATTTTTTTTTACTTAAGTGTACCCTAGCTATCATTATGCTTAACTCCAGGGGCGGAACTTGGAGTAAAGGTTTGAGGGGGCTAACTTAAATTTTTAAAAATTTGGAGGCTTAATTGAAACTTTTAAAAAATTGAAAGTTTAACTAAAATTTTTAATATTTTTGAGATATTTAACAAAAAATTTAAAAAAGTAAGAGAAAATTTGATTAATTTTTTTTAAAATTTAATATGAATTTTTAAAAATTCGATGAGTCAAATTAAAATTTTCAAAAGTTTTAAAAATAAAATTCAAATTTTTAAAAATGTTAGAGAGTCATCGCCTACGGTCCTGAAAGGATCCGCCTGCTTAACGTTTAGGACTATTGTGTGGATTTCGGATCCAACGAATTTTTTGTCGTTCGTGCTAACTCTGCCAACCGACACCTCATTCTTATCTCTCTCTGCATTGAAATTACAGTGGCTCAGAACCAAATTCCATCGAATTTACATTTAAACAGTTTACGCGGCACTACATCAACCTAGTTTAGTATTTAAATAATAGCTTATATTGTATTATTTTTATCAAGTTTTCTCTTAAAATTTGTCGTGAAATATTTTATTTTACTAGCATTCAAAATTTGTCGCATTATGCACAAAATCCTTCAAAAAATTTCGGTCAACTAAAAGCGTCATGCTACGTTTTGATTAAAGAATACAATCAATTTTAATAAAAAAGTATATAACACGTTAAGTCTTTCATATTTTATTTTTATTCAGTTTAATTTTTTTCAAAAAATTAATTTGAATTTGACCCTTATTTATTTTTATTTTTATAATTAATATTATCTAATAAGATAATATAATTGAGAAATGTGTCAATATATAATTAGTAGAAAGTTGAGGAAACTATGAGACACAAATGACAAACGAAAGAATTCAAACATGGGTACCTTGAAAGGAAGAGTCTAATACCTAGCCATTGAACTATGCTATGAAGTTGTTATATTGTTTAACGAAAATAATATGTAATCTTTCCTTGAAATTATAAAATAATACAATTGTAAAAAAATTTATGTTATAATTATTTTCGTAAATACATTCTTCTAATATTCTATAATTAATTTTATAATTATAAGAATATAATATATTAATTACATAAAAAAGTATTTATAACATAAAATAATATAAATATAATTTATTAGTTTATAAATGATTATTAAATTTATATTTTTATGTTATAAATAGTTTTTATAAAATTAATATATTATATCTATATTATTTTATTTTATAAATATTTTTTGTAAAAATTAATAAACTTATATATTTTATGTTGTAATTATAAATAAATTATTTTTATAAATATATACTTATAGTATTCCTATAATTAATGTTATAAATATATTATTATAATTAATATATTTTTATAAATATAATATATTTTATAATTATAAGAATGTAATATATTAATTTTATAAAAACTATTTATAACATAAAATATTCTAAGTTATTTATTAAAATTATTAATTATACCATAAATTAGTACTATTATATTAAAAAATACTTTGATACACAAGCTTGTGTAAACTAGTTTACACATGCCTCTCAATTTTAGGGGTTAGGGTTTTAGGTTATGATTTAGGGTGTAGGGTGTAGAATTTAAGGTTTATTGTTAGAATTTATAGTTTAGGGTTTAAGGTTTAGGTTTTAGGGTGTTAGGGTTTAGGATTTAGGTTTTAAATTTTATAGAAGGGTTGTATAATTTTTTTACACAGCTTGTGTATCAAAATATAACCTTATTATATTATATTATAATTTCAACCGAAGTCTAATTTAAACATTATATGAGCAAGCACATTTGGCCGGTTGACCAAGCTGTTCATCTTTATTCTATCATATTCTGTTAGGTTACGGGTTCTTAACCCACTAGGGGCACCCCTTCCTTTCCTTATAGTCCTCCATTCCCCTTTCTAGGAGTGCTTATTGAGTTGAGCAGCTCACAAAACATCTAGAGATAGACTTGATCATAACTCGATCAACGCTCAACTTGAGTTGACTTGACTCAAAACTCGAGGGTAAGGCCCAGTTCGACTCAATAAGTTCGCGAGCAGCTCAGTATTTTTTATATATAATTTTAATGATTTTTTTTTATGACTACCTTAAAAAATTATGTTCTAAGTTTAAATGCTAGATGAAAATTCTAAAAAAATTCATTGACTTGCTAAGTAATTTGTATTAATAAGAAATTAAATTATAAAAATTAGTCTTTTTTTATTAAAGTGTTTTTTCTTTTATTGTTACTTTATGTATAAAAAGTAGAAAAATGAAAAATGTTTAGTTCTTAAAACAAATACCATTGAAAGTCAAAACACTGAAATCCCTAAGGTCTTCTATATTTTGTTGTTCATCGAAGATTGTTGAGAAATTAAAGAGTCTTACACTCGAACGTCGACTTCATCTCTAATTTGGTCATGACAAATTCTTTTATTTATCTCTTTAGTCCTCATATTTTTTTTCTTCTAAATTTGTATTTTTATATTAAGCTCTAATAGTATTATTAGATTTTACCTGTATTGTAAAAAATAAGGTAAAAATTTTGGCGAGCTTAAAGAGCAAAAAGATCTTTTAACGAGAACGAGTCGAGCAAAATTTTATCGAGCTTAATAAGCAACGAGTCGAGTCGGGCAAGAAATTTTTTAACAAGCCAAGTCGAGCACTACTTAACTCGCGATCGACTTGCTCGATAAGCACCCTTCCCCTGTAAGTAAAATTAGAATTAGATTCAAGATTTTTAAAATAAAAATAAAAATAAAAATAAAAATAAAAATATTATATACATTTGTCTCATATACACTAAGGGGATGGTATGTAAGAAGAGATATTTAAATCCCAGAAGGGAATTTTTTTTAACAGTTTTAGGGCAGAACATCTCAAAACAAATTTTAGACGGACAGATCAACTTGTAGGAGGCAACTAAACAAAATATATAGTTTAAAGGTAAAGAGAGCTTTAAGCCTTAAATAAATCTATAATAAAAAATTGGCATTTTCCATGACCTTTTTGGAGACTGGTTCTACCATATTGAATGAAATGAGTATTCGATGGGCCCCATTTCATTTCAAAATGAATCTTCGTGATCAAAACTTCGACAAATGATGTGTTGTGTTCTACTCCAAAGATAATATGATCAACACATACCTTCATAATATCAAAATGCATATAATATAACTAGATAAAACCATTTTCAAATGTTTTATTCAAACGTTCATAAGAATACAATATTCCAATACAAATACCAACAATCATTCATGTCATCCCGTACGATCGACCTACATGAACCGGATTTGTAAATAGATTAAGGAAAATCAATGAATTCATAACCTGAAACTTCAAGCTCCACTAGCCTCTTGGTTCACCTTTGAAGACAAACTTTACGAGGCAGTCGCTAGTCTCTCAGTTCACCTTTCAAGCTCCGGTAGCCTTCTTATTTGGCTCAAATACGTACTTAATAAGAGACTCCTTAATCGAAAGGAGCTCGGGGAATTCCGTCTTCAATTTGTTGGCATCGAGTTCGTTATTGCTCCTCGGGGCTATGATAACCTTAGCCTGCTCCTCGAGATTGAAGTTCCTCCAGGTGAAGCTGGGGTCGATGTAGTCACGGTACATTTCTAAAATCTCATTGTGACTGACCACCCCAGGGTTTGTAAAGTTCCAAATTCCAGTAAGGTTCCTCTTCCCCATCTCGATGGAAATGGGAAGAAGTTCGTCGAGGATGGTCATCGAGTTAGGGATGTTAACTACCTTATCGTATCGAGCGATCTTTGTGATGAAGTTTCGGGGATTGGTTAAATCCGATGAGATAGGCATCCTAACTCGCAATGTACACACATTCTCATAATTCTTGAGCAGCTCCTCCACCTTTTTCAATCATGAACAAAGATCCATTATTAGAACAAATGCACAATTCAGATCTAGATGTACCGAACTAAGCCAACAGAAAGGCGATGCCGGATTCAGTAATCCTTGAAAACCCAGCCAAATCCAGTGCGATCAATGCCAACAGATGCAATGAGCAATGGATATTGAAAAAGATGAATAATTTGCAAGTGAAAATAATAAATTTCCACTACAGATTTACAACTTTATTGAATGTAGACCTTAAAACAATCAATGAAAATTCAAAAATCTATCTGAAATAAATAATCGGACAATATTTCCATGAAAGCACAAGATCTACGAGGAAATCCATAATGAAAAAACAGATCGAACAAACAAATAATCAGAACTAATAGCATAATTTGCAAATTTTAAAGGGGGAAAATGAAGATCGCTCACCATAGCTTTGGTCTTAGAATAAAAGGAACCAGTGAAATTCGGAGTATCCTCTTCCTTAAACCCGATACCGGATCCGATCGGATGAGCCTCATCGTACTCAAAGATGCAACCCGTCGCATAATTAATCAAGATAAGGCCTTTTTCTCTGCAAACGTCAGCAAGGGTAAGAGTTCCGACCACATTGGTTCTGATGGTCTCGACCTTATGGGATTCACACCAATCGACATTCGGGCGGCCGGTGACACCAGCGGCATTGAAAACATGGGTCGGATTCACGGAGGCTATGTCCGACTCAAGAGAAATCCGGTTCTCCAAACGGCCTGAGCCGTACTGGAAGTCGATTCCCTTGGCTTCGCAGAGTTTACCTAATAAACCACCGATCCAACCGGTCCGACCATAGATCAGAAACTTCAATGGTTTCTCGGATGAGCCATTGGCCGGAAAACCCATCACTTATTTATTAGTATTATTTGTGGGTTTCTAAAAGAGAAATGCAAGGGTTTGAATTTGTAGGAGTGAGCATTTCACACGTATATATAGAAATAACCAGGCCATTGTTTTTTTTTTATAAATATATATAATTCTGGTCTAATTATTTTTATTCCCTCAACTTTGTTTAAATTTGAGATTCATACCCTCTATTTTTACAATGTTAGACAAAATTAGAATCAAAGATTAAGAGAGGTGAAATTGTAAAATATAAAGATTTATTAAATTTTTAAGTCCATAAATTATAAGACCAAGACTTAATTTATTTAGCATTTAAACTTAAGAGAGCTAAAATATCATTGAACAAAATATTTGAAAGGCTCAACCTTTCTCATGCTCCATTTAGTTCTGTCGTCGACAATTGACATCAATTGTTGATGCAATTAAAGTGATAACATGATTTTTTTACTTCTATTTGATTGTATATCTAAAGTTACTAGAAAATTCAAGCAGTTATCTTCAACAAATAATACATTTTACATGATAGCTGAATTCTTAAAGTTATTTATTGGATTAATTTAGAATACAGATACTATTATAAAAATAGAAAGATCAATCAATAAAATTTTAACTTGGTCGACATAGTTGATGTTACAACATTTAGGAGGATATAGATTGGAGAGCATAATATCTTTTTATTAAGAGATTGAGGGTCTATGTATTTTAAGCATAGTATATAAATAAAGAATTTCTTAAGCAACATCTAGAGTTTGAATCATGGCCCTGTGAATGGAGCAAACTAAGTGTGAAGTTTGTCACATGTAATGGGCATCTATAGTACCTAATCCGAATTTTTCTACCAATAAATCAAATATGATTAGTTATATAAAAAATAAACAGATCAAACTATGTTAAATTAAAATATAAGAGGGTAAATCTAAAATTTTAACATATTAGAGGATTGAAACCACAAATCTATGATTTTTACAAGTGTTTTTTTAGTTATAACCACGACAATTATAAGAAATACATATAAAATAGACTATAATTTATTATCACAAAATATAATTGAACTAATAATTAAAATATATCTAGAATTAAATATAATAAATTTGAAAATAATTACGGTTTATGTTTTTAAATTGCTAAAAGTAAAAACAAATATTACTAAAGGATTACACTAGAATATTAAAAAATATTTACAAATAATAAAATTTACAGTAAAATAAAAATTTAAAGCAATCCACTCATAATTTATACAATAGAAAACTCAAAGACGGAGCAAAATGGAATGGAAAATGAAATCAATATTTTTTTGTTCAACTCAATTCTAAATCCCTAATAATTTACATATTGGTTAAATTCAAACATAATTCATAACTCCTAAATTTATTGATATAAATACTTTTAAAATCCTTAAAAAAGTTACTTGTAAAATCCAATCCTAATTTCATCCTGAAAAAACTCTAAAAATATCGTAGAAGTATATTGTAAAGAGGTTAAGCTCATTTTCCACAGTCTTCTCCTCCTCCTCCTCCTCCTATTAGGTATTTATGCGAATAAAATCTCAATTTCTTTGATAAATAGTGGAGTTCTATTATGCAATTAGTACCAACGAATAATATATCGAACTCCATTTAAAAGCTATGGGTCCTTTATAATTAATATGTATATTTATGTTTCTTTAGAATAAAAAGCAATAATATTATTTGAGTTAATCATATAATATAATAATATGGTCGAAGTCGGGATCAAACATCAAAAGAAATTAAGTTACTAAATTTTAAAAATAAAATGATTTATTAAGTATTTAAACTTAAAATTTAAAGAACAATACTTAATTTATCTAATATTTAACTCTATAGGAATATAAATTACTACTAGACCAAAAGATTGATAGCACATTTCCCTCTTCTTTGGTTTCCTATTAGCTTGATTAAATGCTTAACAAATATTTGCATTTATACATTTAATCAAAAGTTTGTATTTTAAACAAATATTAAATCACTATAAGACTAAAATTTATTAGATACTTGAGTTTTATAGCAGAGACTTAGATCTCTTTAAATCTAAAAAAAACATAGGAGGCTCGAGTTCAATCACCATATCTATAAAATATGTGTACAATATTAAAAGGTTAAAAATATGCATAAACAAATACTATATTATACTCACTTTTAAAATAATAAAATAACCCTCCCTTACTGTATAATAAAATCCTTAATATTTGTCATCCAAGCGGGTATATTTCTAATTTTGTTGGTCTTAAAAAGTCGTGTTGGTATTTTTGTGTTATTTATTTCTAAGAAAGTTGATTAAATAGATGAGGTAAGTTGTATAATTCCTAAATGCTGTGATTATTGGCTAATAAAACTTGAGTCGGTATTCTGGTACCGAACTATAATTTAGAGAGAAGATAAAATATAAATATTTTTTTAAAAGATAAGATATAAATATTAAAAAGGTAGAATAAATTTATAATTAATTTATATGTTGAAAATAAAGATAAAAAGAAATTCGTGCGTGGGAGCATGAGCCTTCCCAATGTAAACGTGGGTTCGTCCCATTTGGCCTTATAGTCGTTTTTCATTGGAGATGGAGGGGTTTTGTTAGATCTCATCTCATATACTACACGTACGAAACAAGTAAATTATCAAATCATATGAATTGGATTTTCGGTGTCGGTTGGCTGCCTTTTTTTTATTTTTATGGCTTTGTTTAATACTATGAATGCTGAAAACGATAAAAAAAAATCGGAATTTGTTCATTAAATGGTGATGAAGCAGACACACATGTTCTATGATGATTCAGCCGTTGACTTCTATGAGGTATACATGAGCTTAAGCGTAAGTGCATTGCACTGGAATATAACCTAATATATATATTCTATTATCGATTTCAAATCTATTTATTTGTTTTTGGATCCACAATTAAATTAGGAGAGAATCCCACTGTCCAAAACAGTAGGTGGTCGGTTCCACGACTTTATTATTATTATTATTATTATTATTATTATTATTATTATTATTATTATTTTTTGTTAATACAGATTGAAATCAAAGATATATGCTTAAATAATAAAAAAGGTAAAATAAACAAACGGTCACTAAATTATTCCAAAAAATATAAAATGTCACCAAACTTTTAAAAGTTATACAATGAATATTAAACTTTAGATTTTATTACAAAATAGTCACCGAACCATTAATTGTTGTTAACTGGATGACATGACAGTTACGAAAGTTTGTATAACAACATATTTAATCCTCAATATTTACATTCAATCAATTTAGACATCAAGAATAGAGATTAAATTAGGACTAAATTGATTGAATGCGTAAATATGGAAGATTAAATGTGCCATTAGTTAAATTTTCGTAAGTGTCACGTCCTTCAATGAACAGTAGTTAACATCTCAGTGACTATTTTGTAACAAAAACTAAAATTTAATGCTCATTATGTAACTTTTGAAAGTTTGGTGACCATTTTTGTACTTTATCTAAAGAGTATATGCTTACATTTCATAAAAAAAGATATATGCTTACATACTCCTCGCGAAGCACCAAATCCATCCATTTCGGAGATAGGTGGAACATCGTGCAAGACTTCTTCGATCGATGAATGTCATGCCATTGCAGCCGGACTATTTGCAACAGTACTCAATTCTCGTCGTATGTGATGCACCCTCATTTTCCAATCTCGAGCAAGCAAAGCCCGAACCAAACCAACAATAGCACACCCTGTAAGAACTTTTGAACAACCATTGAGAATTTTAGATGCCTTGAAAGTATCAGTTTCAATTTCAACCAGTCGATATCCTAATCCAAGTATATACAAAAATATTGTGTAATGGCCAAAGTTCTTGTAACCCCTAAATCCGCCTATACGTTACATCGGATTCTAGGAGGTTACATTACTACAAACGAATAACGAAAACTCAAAAAAATATTACAGACTCTGACATAAAGTAAAATAAGACAGAACCTACATGCCCACTAACTGTACCGGTACTGTACTTCACAAGCAATGCCGAGGGAACTTCTACATTGATGTCGGTCACTAAACCATATAAAACTCTTTCAACCTGCGATGGTAAAAATAACGTGAGCTTGGAAAAGCTTAGTAATACAGAACTACCAAATGATGTTGTAAGTACATGCAGGTATAAGGTAAAGAATAGCACAAACATAAAGATCATGACATCAACAGAGGCCCTTTACGATATAGAATCACGTATTACGCCATACTTAGACACAACATAATTGTTCAATACTTGAACTTCTGAATATCAGACGAGCATTCTACAATCCAGAAAAATTGAAAAGGAAAAAATATTTTACAAGAATTAAGCCAGTAGGTTTGGTGTCCCAACAAATGCAAATCAAGAAGGATCAACAAACAGTGTCAGACAACAAAAGAATTTTAACATAGGCAAAAGAGGAGACAAGAAAAATTTGGTATTAGCCTAACTACCCTCCAACCATACTCCAATATGCAGTTCCCCAGAAATGCATCTAAACATGCGTTAACCAGGCCTAATGGGCGTGGGTACCGACCTAAGGGGTTACCTTAGGTCCCAGGCGAAATTACCCTAGCCGAAGCTAGGAACCAAATACAAGTGTTAACCTAAGCCCAATAGGCCTAGGTACCGGCCTAAGAGGTTACCTTAGGTCCTGGGCAGAATTACCCTACCGAAGCTAGGAACATAATACGGGCGGAATTACCAGCCTGATCAGGGCTGAACCTACAGTCTTCAATTAATATCTCAATACCCAGTAAAATAGTTTTGAATGATAATAGTCAATTCAGTATTCAATAGCAGTATGTTAGGAATTTAGGATACAAAGAAATATTTAATCAGTAGAACCGAAGTATCAGGAACCATGGATTGTGTATACTTGCATTAGAAATCAGGAACCAGAAGTCATGTTTTTACTTCAGATAACAAGATCACTTGAGATCAGAATGGATAGACTGGTTTCCAATCAGGAAGATTAATCATGTAATCATGAGACATACTAAATGGTCCAATTTATTACTCAGGAATACTTGCTAATAACAAAAAGGAGATGCTAAATTATAGTACATTCTAGACTGACTTTAGAATCATGAATCATATTTGAAGGAATTCGTTAATTATCAACTTTATCTAGGTATTCAGGAATTATACTTCAAGATCATTTAGTATTTTCGGTATATCAAGACTATGCAAGAGTTTAGATATATTAGGACAGATTTTGGGAATTCGGGTAAATCAAGATCAATCAAGATTCCAGATATATCAGGAGAGTTCTTACCAACTTTGCTCAAAAGGGAATTTTGGTCATTTTAACAATTAGAGGCAATTTTGTTGTTTAACCCTGATAGGGTAAGTCAGTGATGCTGTGCTAAAGATTGCTGACGGCTTGCCAGGCTTCGAAGTCTATTCCATTAAACATGTCTCATCAATGTGTTACTTTCCAAACATTCGAATAGGTACACCTCACCATCACAATTTATTATGGAACGAGCCTCGAATGGTTGAACATGTACTTATGCAATAATCTTCTATTATTGTAACAGTATTAGGAATGAATGATTTACATAAGTTAGGCTTCAAACGCACAAGGGCATTATAGTCATTTGTGATTTATCAAAAATTGCAAGATTTTCCAAGCTTCAACTTATCTCAAGTCATATAGGTATTTCAATCATTTAAGTATTCGATGGTGTTTCATTCATCAAGTACTTTTGGTACTTCCAAACAATTCATTCATTCCAAAACTCGAGAGTTTATCCATCATTCTAGATAATTTGGAAAATTTCGGTGCCGAGGATTCTTCAGTCTTTTTAGTCATTACGATTATTTCGACCAGTACAGCCGTTTCCGTATTTTTAACCTTTTTAGTCATCTCAATTAATTCAGTATTTTACTCCACTTTGATTAACTCAAACATACAAATAGTTTTCCGTAAATTTATCTTTGGGGATTTATTCAAAATTCAAGAAAATCCAAGTACTTTATAATCTCAAAGGTTTGAAGTCTTGTTACCATAACTATCCAAGTAATCCAAGATTTTACACCACTTTATAATTTATCTTCAGAATTTCACGAAACAGACTCCAAAAACAGACTCAGGACGTCGAAAAACATAAAATAAAGGTTTTTGGAAAAAGTTAACTTTTGGTCAAAGTTAACGCAGATGTTAGCAGTTAATGCTAATGTTAGCAGTTAGTCAACTGGTCAACGGTCAAGCTGACGTTAACGGTCAACAGTCAACTGGTCAATAGTCAACGATGACGTCAGCGTTCAACTGTGTTGACTCGGGCGAGTTGACTTAAATGGGTTGACTCACTAAGTTGACTCAAATAGGTTAACTCAATCAACGAGTCATGGGCTGAGTCGGGTCCACGGTTCAGGTCATGGTCAATTGGTTCGGGTCAGGCAGATTCGGACCGGGTTGGACAAACTTGGGTCAGGTCGGTTATCAGGTCAAGTAAGACGGGTTGGGTTATAACCCAAAAGCTAACTGGGTATATAACAGGGTGGTCCAAAAGTAATAAAATCGACTTGGTGGTCCAATGGGTTGGTTGGCTAGCTAGATCAGTTTAGGAGATCAAATTGGCTCGGTTTCGAGCCCAGACCAGGTCCAAGGCCGGTCAAGCCAGTTCGGTTCGAGGGTCACCATCCTCAGACGAGAAAAAATCACCTTCGGTGGTGTGTGAGAGCCACACGTGGCCTAAAGTGCTAAAAAAATCACCGAAAAGTCCAAAAACACAAAATAATTCGACCATTTCAACCTTAAATTGAAAATAAGCCAGAACCCTTACCAACTTACTCAAAATGGAAGTTGCCGAGATCACAAAACAACATAACTCTGGTTATGCCCTTAACGGGGACGGTCGGACACTAGGGTTAGGCTTGCCTCAATACGAGGAACTCGTTGATGGCGGTGGCGAACAAACGGTCGATGTGGCCGAAAAACACCAAAAACAAAGGCAGTTATCCAAGGACTTTCGACGAACCTTTGATTAAATCTCCACGGCAAATGACACGGTGCCTCGGTGAGTGGAGCAAGGGGTTTTGATTGCGGTACGATGGCGCTCCCAACGGTAATGGCGGTGATGGTCACGGCTGAGCAGTTTCAGAGATCGAGGCCATACGGAACTTGGGGAAGTTGAAAAGTCTGGGTAGTTTCTAGAATGCCAAATATTTCCTTTAGATCTAATACATGGGTATTCAATGCACCATAGGGTGGTTGGCCCATATTTAAATTTGGTTCAGGCAATCTAAACATTGCTTAAAATTGAGTTGTTGTAGGTTTTAACCAAAAGTGGCCTTAGCCCCAATGGTTAATGCTCTAGCCCATTCTGCTAAAGGGCACGAGTTCAACTCCCCATAGAAGCAATTCTCCATTTTATTATTCTCTTCATTATTTATTTTTATACCAATTATTGAGGGTGTTACAACTCTCCCCCTAAAAAGAAATTTCTTCCTTTAAATTTACCAGAGTTGGAGAAATGCAAAATTTGCTCTTTCATCCATTATTGTACTGAAACTTATCCATCAGAATATCCTTGTTTCTTAGGACTTTCAAACGGTCACAAATTATTCTAGTAGTGTCCTCAGTCACTCAGACTGTCTTTGGACCCAAATTCATCCTATCATACATCTCGAACCAACTAGTCAGAATACAATATTTGAATCCATACCGAACTTCATACGGTGCCAAGCAAACACTTATCTCATAACTTTTATTATAAACAGTCTTAGTCAGGGATAAGAAACCTTCCCAACTACCACAGAAGTTAATCATACGACCTTGAAGTATTTCCTTTAGAATCTGAATTACTCTACTCGGTAGTCCGTCAATTTACGAATGAAGAGCTGTAACTGTAGCTCAAACGAGTACCCTAGGCCTCTAATATGGCCTTCCATAACCAAGATGTAAACATCATATTTCAATTAGTAGGATACAAATGACGGTACATCGTGCCACTTTTCCCTCAAAATATCTTTCTTCAAGCCAATCCAACATAACCAAGATTTTAAACGGATGTCACTTACCTTCAGCGTAATATTCAGGTAATTGTTTCCTTTGTGTATATAATGGAATCACCACATAATTTACACTTTCATCACGTTTGCAGACACTTTTCTTTTAAATTCATACAACTTTTATCGAATGAATGATGAAGAGAATAATAAAATGGAGAATTGCTTCTATAGGGAGTTGAACTCACGCCCTTTAGTATAATGGACTAGAGCATTAACCATTGGGGCTAAGACCACTTCTGGTTAGAACCTACAACAAGTCAATTTTAAGCAATGTTTAGATTGCCTAAACCAAATTTAAATATGGCCCAACCACCCCTTGGTTCATTGAATACCCATGTATTAGATCTGAAGGAAATATCTAGCATTCTTGAAGCTACCTAGACTTTTCAACTTCCCTAAGTTTTGTCCGGCCTCAATCTCTGACACTGCTCAGCCATGGCCGTCACCGCTGCCGCTATTGGGAGCTCCATCGTACCACGACCAAAACCCCTTGATCCACTCGTCGAGGCACCATGCCGTTTGCCGTGGAGATTCAATCAAAGGTTTGTCGAAAGCCCTTGGATAACCGCCACTATTTTTTCATGATTTCCAGCCACCTCGACTGTAATATCCCAAAAAAATATGGCCTAGAAGTATATTGCTAATTGAATGTGTAACACCCCAAAAACCGGGCTATCTAAAATCATTAATATGAATAATGAAGTTATAATCTTTTATATTTATAGGACGAAATTGAATTAATTATATATATGTGATAATCATTTCTAAGTGATTAAAATAGAATAAAAGTAATGATAAATGGATTATTGTATGAGATAGTAATCCACCCTTGAATTAGGATTAAATTGTAAGAGTTAATGACCTTTTTAGTTAGAATTAAGAAGTTTGTAAAGTTTGCTAGTTAAAATAAAATGGACTAAATTGAAAGTCTTAATTAAATAAAAGACTGCATGTAAACTTGAGAGAAACTTAGGGACACGCACACATGTCATGACCATGTGAAAACATGTGTAAATGGGAGGGGGAGTTCAGCCAGTAAGGAAGGAAGGCATTATCCTTCTTCTTCTCCATGAAAACCGAACTAGGAAGGAAGGGAGAAAAAGAGAGAGAGAGCTTGGCCATCAATGGAGGAAAGCTTCAATTTAGGCTTCATCTGTGAGCCAATTTAATACTTAGATTCGAATAGTTACTCCTTGGAGGTAAGAACCTCGTTTTTTAATTCATTTGATATAAATAGTTGTATAAGTTATAAAGATAATGTTCATGCATGTTAAGTTACTTATTGTAATGAGTTAAATCTCTATACTTTAAGACATCAAGGAAATGTATTTGTGAACATACATGTGGATATATGTAAGATAGTGACTGTTTTGCATCAGTAGAAATATTGGTGGACTGTTATGAATATGCATGAAAGTATATGTATGTAATCTGGACTATTTCGTATATACATATATGTATTGTTGACTACCTTGAATTATATGTATACATGTATGTGAATTTTGGACTGTATTGGCATGTTAGAAAAGCATGCGGACTGCCTTGAATTATATGTATACATGTATATAAATTTTGGATTGTTTTGGCATGTAGACTGCCTTGAATTATATGTATACATGTATGTGAATTTGGGACTGCTTTGGCATGTTAGAAAAACATGTGGACTGCCTTGAATTATATGTATACATGTATGTGAATTTGGGACTACTTTGGCATGTTAGAAAAGTATGTGGACTGCCTTGAATTATATGTATACATTTATGTGAATTTTGGGCTGCTTTGGCATGTTAGAAAAGCATGTGGACTGCCTTAAATTATATGTATACATGTATGTGAACTTTGGACTGCTTTGGCATGTTAGAAAAGCACGTGAACTGCCTTGAATTATATGTATACATGTATGTGGACATGTGGTCTGCCTTGAATTATATGTATACATGTATGTGAATTTTAGACTGTTTTGGCATGTTAGAAAAGCATGTGGACTGCCTTGAATTATACGTATACATGTACGTGAATTTGGACTATTTTGGCTTGTTAGAAAAGCATGTGTGAACTGCCTTGTTTGGTATATATGTGTATGTAATTGGACAGTTTTGAGTGAATAAATGTATTCATGTGTAAGTTACCATGTTTGGTATATATGTGTATGTAATTGGATAGTTTTGAGTGAATAAATGTATTCATGTGTAAGCTGCCCTGTTTGGTATATATGTATACATGTTTAATTGGACAGTTTTGTGTATATATAAAGGCATGTAGACTGTTTTGATGAGTATTTATGTAAAAGTATGCATGTTAAGGAGTGTTTTGCCTTGATGTAAAAGTTAGTGGATTTTTTTTGAGTATCTAAAGTTAAATGACTGTTTTGTAAAATATATAAGGATTATTCTAAAAGTTTAGGGATTGTTTTGAGCATGTACATGTGTATATATATGTTGGACTAATTTGTAAGTAAATATATATATGTGTGCACATGAAGAATTAGATTGTTGGTACATGAATTGAATTGGTCTTAATGACTTGTTAATCTGTTTGAGGTACATGTCATGATAAGGAAGAGTGGAAGAAAAGAGATAGTTGGAAGCTAAGGGTAATTGTGGATTCAGGTATCCTGTAACTTCGGGAAAAGAGGTGAGCGTAATTGTATTTGTTTCGGGTGGCACGGTGCCCTCCCAATCTTTGTTCTATGATGTGTTATGATGAATTCACAAGCATATGCATATAGCTCACATGTAGCAAAATATGTAAATACATTCATAGCATGACATCCTTGATAAGTCTTTTGAGTTATTTTGTACTACATATGTACCTTGTGCCTTGTTATGCTATGTTTTTTCATGAAGGACTATGTATATTTTTTTTATAAAGCTTTGGGGCTAACTTCTGAATTATAATGCCATAAGATTCTAATAAAGGAATTCAATCTCAATGTTATAAGTTTATAAATTTTAAGCCCTAAGGAGCTAAAAGCTCATCTCATGTTATAATATACTAAGAAAAGAAATAAATTACTTATAACATAACATACCCTCCTAATTCTCAAAGCTAAAACATTAAGTTGCCTGAACAATAGAAGTCCTTGGACACTTTGGCATGATGGTGAGGTATAATTCAGGGACTACGATCCACGAGCTACGGCTCAGGGGTGACAACCCCAATATATGTGATATATTGGCGACAATAGGAGGTAACAAGGGAGATTGTAAGGAGATTGGCGATAGTTGGATGGATAGATAAGAAGTTAGGTTTGTTATGTTCTGACACTAGCCATTGCTATGTGCTTTGAGCTATGTGTAACACAAACCAATACGGTAAAACACGGACCAATGCTACCCATGCCCAAAAGTGATCCAAGGAAAACGTTTTAAAGATATAAACTTTGTAAGAAATATGTTAAGAACTTTGATAAGCTCTGATAAGGACTCTGATAAGATTGGATAAGAACTCCAAAAGCTTTGATAAGTACTTTGATAAGCCTTGATAGGACTTCAATAAAACAAGTTATGAACTTTGATAAGTTTGTTAAGAATTCAAAAGAACTCAATTAAAACCCTGAAAGACTTACAGTTAAGATTTGTAAGAATACAAAATCCATTTAAGCTTCCAATAATCAAGCCTTGTATAAGCTAAAAATTAAAATATAAACGTCTATTACTAATTAATGCTTGTATTTATCAGATTTTACATTCAATATTATTAACATTCTACTTTGCTATTTTAAAGTCTCTACCTTACTTAGGCTATATAAGCCTAATGCAGTTGTTTATCATGCATTTGCAGGATAATTAATTTGACCAAGGATCGATCATGAATTGGGGTTGCAAGTCACAATTTTAATAGATTCATGTATCTAAGTCTTCTAAGTCTCCTAGTGGTGGCATTGCATTTATGTGTATCATTTCTTTATACATTATTGGTTTATTCTTTAAATGGACTGTAATTAGGTTATTAATGGCTTGATTAATAACCTTATGTATTGGGTAGATATGGTTCGAATGCATGCTTGTTAGATGAGTTATGTTAGATTTGGATCGAATGATTGTTTATTGACTAGTTTTGTGTTAGTTATGAAATTAAATAGATGTTTGAGTATGGATATATGTTGTTGTGTTTGAAAGATCATGTGTCAGCCCCTAATTAGGAAAATTAATTAAATCATGATTAAGAATTAATCCTATCTTATGATATGAACTCGAATGCTTATGTGTCCATGTTTACAATCTACGATATCATATATGATCTAGTTATCACATGAATATGCTTGTTGGAAGTTTGATGGTGTTATCTTAGTATAAAGAAACTAGTTACAAACAAGCATTGAAATGAAGGATGAAGAAATAAGTTAATAAATCAACTAAGTTTTTGTATATTCTCATCCGAATGTGAATTATAAAATTGAGTCTATTGTCCAGATTTAAGAATGGCTATGCGTAAAGCATTTGGATATTATACTTTTAAATCATGTATATGTATAAGATATTGAGAGGTTACCACTTTTGTAAATGGTTCCTTATGCCTTGTTTGTTGTTGCTAGTATGATAATCGAATGGTATCTTGTTGTTTATGTTATCATAGTGTGATGATCGAATGATTGCTTATTGTTTAAGTTACGACAACATGATGATAGAAAGGTTCTTTGATATGCAAGTATGATGATATGATGTTCATATGGTCTCTAGTTGATTAAGTTACGATAAATAATGGTTTAATGGATGCTTGTGGATTTAGCTATATTAGTATGATCATTGTTTATGTACTTTTGTTAAGTTCTATGCATGATATTACGTTGTTTATTGGCTCTGACTCATACCTTGATTGTAATATATGAATGCTTGACTAATAATGTTGAATAGATTAAGCTGATGAAATCCAAACACTCGAATGATTGTAATCTCCCCTTAAGATTGATGTATTGATTTCGGCTAAGATTTAAGTCCTAAGACAACACTTTGTTCTTAAAAGATTGAAAGTTGTGTAACACTCTTGTAGAAATAGTTAACGAAAAGAAATTTTGTGAACCTGCCTAGATTGCTTTTAAAAGTTTTAGTTTTTGGTTACATGTTTCCTGAAATTCTTTGTAGTGACATCTTTGATTCTAGTTTTCTTCTAAACTGGGTTGAGGATGTTACAGAATGTTAATTAGTCTGTATTGAATTGTTTTGTGAGGAGTTTAGAACCATTTAAGTGATCTAGGACCAAATTTGAATCATGAAAGAAGCAAATAACTAAATTATAAGGACTAAACCGAATTCTTAGTAGAATTAAAGGTTTGCATGTCAATCTTGGGAAAGGGCATATGAGAGTGGTCTCGTCTTAGTGGGGGGATAATGGAAACATTATTTCCATCTCCTCCAAAGCAACCGAACCACCTTAGGGAGAGAAAATGGAGTGTTTCTATGAAAGCTTGAGAATTTAAACTTAGTTTGATTCAAGCTCTTTGAATCCTTGATCGAGTAGCTTAAAGAAGAAGTAAGCATTCTTTTCCTATCTTCTAATCTAAAGTTTATCTTGAGAAATGATTGCAAACTTTCATGAATTATGTTTTTACTAGAATTATTGGAGAATTAAACTCATGCTATGATTTTTTTGTTTCACCCAAATGATATACATGATTAAATTGCAATGCTTTGTGATTTTGCAACATAGTTAAGATGCTAGATCCCTTGATAACGAATCCTATGGTTGTTGAGTTGGGTTTAGCATTCGGATGAATCCTTGTTGAATATGTAAAACATACTTGAACTTGAAATTGTGGTTTCATTGCTTAATAGAAACTATTATGGACTGTTATGACATAGAAGGAAATGATTAAGGACTGTTTTAGTGTTATAAGGAGGATTAAGTTATTAATTTAAGATATGGAATTAATGGTTCAATAATTAGGATTGTTTCATATATGAGGAAATTGATTAGGAACTGTTCTACTTTAAGTAAAAATAGGGGCTGTTTTGCAAATCTAGGGATTGTTTTACAAAGTTAGGGGCTCTTTATAAACTCAACTAATGGATTGATTTGCATCTTGAATGAGGGTTGTTTTGAGTTAACTTAGATAATGTTTAGGGTCTGATTTAACATGTAAATCTGAAGTATATTAAAGCTAGTTTATAAAATGTTTGTATGACATAGTTAAGACTAGAATAGAAGTGATTTTAACGTATGGTTGCATTATTGTTATGCATAAACCTAGAGAGAGTTGAGGAAGTAAGGTCCAAGATGGGTCAAGCTGTAGAAAAGCAATTCAGGATTTTTTATCCAAGATCAAACATAGCTTGGAAATATTGTGAGTGTAGTTTAAAGTCTCGGGACATGGTTAAAAACTTCCCGAGCATATTTAATTCTTCTAATTACATCACTTATTCCTTGATTTAAGCTATGCATATATATATATATAAGCCTGGATTCGAGGTAAGTACCTAAATTTTATGTTAGGTAATCTATGATATACAACATTTGATTCAATTTTATGCTCATATTGAGATCTATTCATGTTGATACATGCTTGATAAGTTAAACAATAAGATATGCTCATTTGATTATCTAATTATGGAGCTAAGCTCAATTCTGATTCGGATATGATCTAATATATTTGAAAAGCCTTGGTTTCAAGTCAGTCATAGGTATAATTGGCATGCCATATAGTCTATAGAGCTCATGTTTGGGGTGGACTATGGTCTTTATTTGGCGATAGTAGGAGGGAAGTGTTGTGGTCATTTGGCAATAGTGGGAGGGATTAACCAGTACTTTATGTACTATTTGTTGGCGACAATTGGTTGGGGATTCGAGTACCTAGGCTACTTGATTTCCAAGGTTATAAAGAAATTATGTATAATTGAATCATTAATCAAATTGCTATGATTAAAAGATTCCTTATATGACAAGTAAGATTAAGCTAAGTTCTTTCAATTCATGATTGAATTATGTTAATGTGTTTTAACCTTGTTATGGTGTAATTGTATTACAAATACTTGAATAAGTGATGCTTATATTTGCACATTGGTTGATTTGATTACATGCTTATAACTAAAGTTGTGATTATCAAATTCCTAAGAAATTTAGCTTAAATATTATGTGGAAATATAGCTTGGATAAAATTCATTTCAATTGCTCATATAATCTGTGTTATATGATTTTACTATCTCGCAATGCATAAGGTTACTTTATTCTTTCGGTTACGTTTCAAGGTAAAGTTTTAGAAGTGGTTAACATTCAAGTTAATAATAATTAAGTTAACAAATTATTTTGATGCTTGCATGACAAGTAAAACCTAACTATGTGACATCTAGACTTCTTTAAAAATGATGCTATGCTTCGAACGTAGTAGCTATAAAGTACAAGTTATCGATTCCAGAAGTGAATTATTAATTGTCATTGATTGAGCTTATTTCGAATGGATAACTTAATTTAATTCTAAGTTGTCCTACTGTATATGCTTCTAGTGTACTACCTCACTAAGTGTATACTTATTATGTTTGTTTCGATTGTGTTTCAGGGCGAGGTTAGTAGCAGTGTTTTTGGAGCTCAATCAAGATCACAAGTGCTATGTGTATGTTTTGTCAATCTTTTTTTATAACTCCTAGATGACGTCACCATGTTTGAATATGTATTACATTTAGAATGTCTCTGTTATTCTTAATAGCGATGCCCTTAATCGTTGTAAAATTTGTATAAGGCCTTTCTATTTTATAATGGTTGCCAATATGATTAAAACTTGATTACTATGTCTGGTTTGGAGGGTACTAAGGACTTGGATGATTGAATTATAAGTATGCGTGTGTTATGCACATGTTTAGTTCGAATATGGTTGATTTGATTGTCATGTTCAATACTTGAGTATGTGCTGAGTAAAACTTAAAGGACCTCTTGCTTTGGTAAAATTGATTGGGTTATGAATTCCTACAAATTTGTTTATAGTAACCTTGCTATATATGTTTGTATAAGGTCCCTCTAATATGTGAAACTTGCCATTGTATCTTGAACTTGATAAATGAGTTTGTGCTTAAATTGTATAAGTCATGATCTCAGAATGATTACTTTTTATGCATAAGTACATAGAAGCTTTACATATGCCTAGTTAGAATGACTTTGAATTAGTTGATTTAGGTAAAGCTTGTATAATTCATGTGTAGTTCCTAAAGGATCTTTTGTACTATGGTTAAGTTGTTGTATTACAGATCTCTTGTATCATCTAGAGTGATTCTATTGTGTTAGAAAAATTTAGATGGTTTTAATTTTGGAAGTGTTGGATTATGTCATGATTTGTTAGTCGATTTAATACTTAGGTATGTCAGTGGTTTTTCAATGTGTTTGAACGAATTTGGTAATAATTGAATCACCTTCCTTTATAAGTATTCGAATGACTTCTATCTTACCCCCTTGATTTGAAATTTATTTAAGTTTGTAATTTATTCTGGTAATAACAAGTGAATATAGTAACATAGGTCATGGTGGATTAGTTGCTCAAAATATAAATGAATCTAAGTTTAAATTTCTCGACCTAATGTGTCATTGTTCTGTTAGTAATCTAAAGATAGGTTTTAAGATTGTTGTAAAATCTGAAGAAGTAGAAGTTTAGCTTGATTAAAAATTGTAACTAGTCGTACCTTTCATTCTACTTATATTTCCATCCCTTGTGTGTAAGTTGTTATGCTTTGTTTGTTCATAATGCTTCTTAACTCGGTTTATCTCCTAAACCGGTTAAGGGTGTTACATCGAACATCTATTTTTTGCGCCACTGCCATCAACGGGTTCCTCGTGCCGAGGTAAGTTTGACCCTAGGGGCGACCGTCGGTTTGTCGCCGTTAAGGGCATCATTAGAGTTACGCTGTTTTTTGATCCCAACCCTTCCTTTTTGAGTAAGTTGATAAGGGTTTTGGCTTATTTTCAATTTAAGGTTGAAATTGTCGAATTATTTTGTTTTTTGGCCTTTTTCGGTGTATTTTTGAGCACTTTAGGCCGCGCGTGGCTCTCACGCGCCACCGAAGGAGATTTCTGGCCGCTTGAGGATGTCGGCCCTCGAATCGAACTGGCTTGACTGACCTTGGACATGGTTTGGGCTTCGAACCGAGCTGGTCTGTTCTCTTAAATTGGCCCAGCTAGCCAGCCTACCCATTGGACCACCAGGCTGGTTTTATTGCTTTTAGGCCGGTCTATTATAGGCCCAGTTAGTTTTTGGGTTATAGCCCAACCTGTCTGACCTGAGCTTGTCCAACCCAACCTAAATTTGCTTGACCCGAACCCATTAACCATGACCTGACCCAAGTTGACCGTTAACCTGCGGACCTGACTCGGTATGTTGACCCGACCCATGACCCGTTGACTTAGTCAACCCGTTCGATTCAACTCGCCCAAGTCAACCTAGTTGACTGCTGATGTCAGCATTGACCAGTTGATTGCTGACGTAAGCTTAACTGTTGACTGACTGCTGACGTTAGCATTGACTTTGACAAAAAAATCAACTTTTTCCAAAAACCTTTATTTTATTTTTTAATGTCTTGAGTCCGTTTTGTGAAATTCTGACCCGAAATTCTCTGAATCTGACCTTGAACCCGAGTGTGCTTATGTATTTAATTATTTAGTTAAGAACAATGTGAATAAGGACTAAAATTGGAATTTGTGTAATAGATGGTATTTACAGTTCTTTGTAAATGAGATGTCGAGGGGTGTTGAATTCGGGTTCAAAAGTGATCAAATAAAGTATCATGGATCGACCGATGTAGCTCAGAATGGAGGTAATACATTACTACCTTTTATATGATTTATGAACATGTTAGTATTCGGTTAATGCATGCATAATTATGATGAAGTGTACTATTATCTTTGCTTAAGTCAAATCAGATTCGAAAATAAGTATAGATAATCTAGATAAGATTGAAATACTCGAATAAGAAGGTTAATAAAATAGAAGGATATGAAAGTTAATAATTAATAAGGCAGTTAATCTCCAAACCCAATAAATAGTGTTAAAGGATTTAACGTAAAAATATTTGAATATAAAATTACGAAAATGCCCTTGATGTGCAAGAATAACTAAATTAGCCCTGACAATGAAAGCAATCTCGAATTTTACATTAGGTCTAGTAGAACAATTGATTTGTCTAAAATTATCGGATTACTTGGATAGTTATGGTAACAAGACTTAAACCTTCGAGATTATAAAGTTCTTGAATTTTGAATAAATCTCTGAAGTATCATCGACACTGTAATTTTCCAAATTATCTAGAATGATGGATAAACTCCCGAGTTCTGGAATGAATGAATTGTTTGGAAGTAACAAAAGTACTTGAATGACTGAAACACCATCGAGTACTTAAATGATTGAAATACCTATATGACTTGAGATAAGTTGAAGCTTGGAAAATCTTGCAATTTTTGATAAACCGCAAATGACTATAATACCTCTGTGCGTTTGAAGCCTAACTTATGTAAATCATTCATTCCTAATACCGTTACAATAATAGAAGATTATTGCATAAGTACATGTTCAACCATTCAAGGCTCGTTCCATAATAAATTGTGATGGTGAGGTGTACCTATTCGAATGTTTGGAAAGTAACACATTGATGAGACATGTTTAATGGAATAGACTTCGAAGCTTGGCAAGCCGTCAGCAATCTTTAGCACAACATCACTGACTTACCCTATCAGGGTTAAACAACAAAATTGCCTCTAACTGTTAAAATGACCAAAATGCCCTTTTGAGCAAAGTTGGTAGGAACTCTCTTGATATATCTGGAATCTTGATTGATCTTGATTTACCTGAATTCCCAAAATCTGTCCTGATATATCTGAACTCTTGCATAGTCTTGATATACAGGAATACTGAATGATCTTGAAGTATAATTCTTGAATACCTAGATGAAGTTGATAATTAACGAATTCCTTCAAATATGATTCATGATTCTAAAGTCAGTCTAGAATAGACTATAATTCAGTATCTCCTTTCTATAATTAGAAAGGATTCATGAGTAATAAATTGGACCATTTAGTGTGTCCCATCATTACATGATTAATCTTCCTAATTGGAATCTAATCTATCCATTCTGATCCCAAGTGATCTTGTTATCTTAAATAAAAACATGACTTTTGGTTCATGATTTTTGATACAAGTAAACCCGATTCATGGTTCCTGATACTTCGATTATAGTGATTAAACATTTGTCTATATCCTGAATTCCTGACATGCTGCTACTAAATACTGAATTGACTGTTACCGTTTAAAACGGTTTTACTGGATATTGGGATACTGATTGAAGACTATAGGTTCAACCCTGATTAGGCTGGTAATTCCACCCGTATTAGGTTACTTGCTTCGGCTAGGGTAATTTCGTCCATACTAGGTTCCTAGCTTCGGCTAGGGTAATTATGCCTGGGACCTAAGGTAACCCCTTAGGTCGATGCCTACGCCCATTGGGCCTAGGTTAACGCTTGTATTTGGTTCCTAGATTCGGCTATGGTAATTCTGCTCGGGACCTAAGGTAACCCCTTAGGTCGGTACCCACACCCATTAGGCATGGGTTAACGTATGTTTAGATACAGTTTTAGGGAACTACATATTGGAGTACGGTTGGAGGGTAGTTAGGCTAATACCAAATTTGTCTTGTCTCCTCATTTTCCCATGTTAAAATTCTTCTGTTGTCTGACACTTTCTGTACACACCAAACTTCCTAGCTTAATTCTTGTAAAAAAAATTTCCTTTCCAATTTTTCTGGATTGTAGAATACGCGTCTGATATTCAGAAGTTCAAGTATTGAACAACCATGCCTCCTCTAAGTATGGCGTAATACGAGATTCTATACCATAAAGTGGCCCTGTTGATGCCATGATCTTTATGTCCGTGCTATGCTTTACCTTATACCTACATGTGCTTACAACATCATTTGGTAGTTTTGTATTACTGAGCTTTTTCAAGCTTACGTTGTTTTTACCATCGCAGGTTGAAAAGAGTTTTACATGGTTCAGTGACCGACATCAATGTAGAAGTTCCCTTGGCATTGCTTGTGAAGTACGGTATTGGTACAGTTAGTGGGCATGTAGGTTCTGTCTTATTTTACTTTATATCAGAGTCTGTGATATGTTTTCTGAGTTTCCGTTATATGTTTATAGGATTTCCTTAAATGGTATTTTAACTATAAGTTTGTTTTTTTTCTTTAATTTGGTTAAAGAAAAACAATTTTATGTGGATTTTTTATTGTAGGTCGTTCTTGTGACCCTAATGTGACATCCTAGAATATCATGTAACACATAGGCGGGTTTAGGGGGTTACAGTTCTGTTACAATTGCCGAGTAGCTTCTAAGATTCTGAGATAAACAAAAAAAATCCAATGGCCATTAACATCACGCTGGACCCCTCCAGTGACAACCACACTCCTCGAATATTGACCGCACCATCTACATTCATCTTGACCCAGCCAAGCTTGAATTGCCACTAGTGCAGCAATCGACGCCAAACGCGCCACCCTACTCCTAGCAAACTCATTCCTCGATCACAAGCTTTGCACCAATAGATCCTCTTTATTTGTGATAAGAAGCTGAATCAATGGCATAACTTGAAGAAAAAGTTTGAGGGGGTCAACTTATTTTTTTAAAAAAATTAGAGGATTAAACGAAAATTTTCAAAAAAATAATGGCTTAACTAAAATTCTTAATAAATTTGAGAGATTTAACAAAAAAATTAAAATATGAGAGGAAATTTAACTAAAAATATTCAAAATCTTGAAGTTTAATATGAATTTTTTAAAATTTTTTAAAGAGCAAAATTAAAATTTTCAAAAAATTTAAAGATAAAATTTAAACTTTTTAAAATTTAGGGGCACGTCCCTCGAAGCATCCGCACCTGAGCCACAGGTTTAGTTGGGACTCACTTTTCTCAAACGTTACAACCATCCTCGCTTGAACTCTACGTATAAATGACAAGTTTGAGCTATACCTATTAATATTTTTTTGACAAGACATTTATACTTCGCATATGTATATGTTCGAATTTTAATCTTTTAAAATAAATATTATTTTATTTTCACTAAAATCATTCATTGAGTTAGAGCTATTTTATCTTTTTATTATTATCATCAACAAAGTAAGAAAATCAACTTGAGAGATGAATTATTATTAATAATAGAAAACAGAAGAGTTTAACTACTTTGTGCTATAATCAGGGACGTATGCATTTTTTTTGTTGAAAGAAATCAGGGACGCATGCACCTTTGTGCATTCTAGGTCTTTTTATCTATTATTGAAAAATTAATTTTTTTCTTAAATGAATAATCACACTCAAGTTATTTTTTTTGTTTTAAACAATTTTTTTGTAAAAATATCTAATCTATCATTCATATCTATTTTAAGTATATTTGTTAGTCTCGTTACATTTTTTGGGTTAAATATATTGATACTATTCAAATGATTTAACCAATAATTTTATTTAAATTTCTAAAAATAATTGGAATTAAATTAAATTAAAATTAAAAAGTAGTAAAATATTTTTTAGTTATCAGATACACACATTTACCTAGAAAAACTTTTTCCCCCTAATACTGTAACCATCTTCATTTGAAAAAAAATATTCTGGAATGAAACCATCTTAAAAATTAAATTCCTCTTTAATTTTTTTTTTGTTTTCGATAAGTTGTAATCGACATGAGTGCTTGAAACCTAAAATGACTTGATTTTGTAATCTCCTTGAAAATCTTAAAACTCCAAATCAGATTTAAAATATAAAATTCATGATTGCTTGTACAACAATTGCAACTTGTCAATACTTAATTTTACTAGAATAATTTTTTCTACTCTCTAAAAGACAATTACACCGATGTAAGATAATTCTATCACTCAAACATATTTGCATCGGTATAGGTTTGTTCTTCGACGTAAATATGTTTCCAACTATAAAACCATGCTTGCTTGAACAACAATTGCCCATTATCAATACAATATCAAGGTAAATGTCGAGATTTGAACCCATCCAAAATAGAGCGACATTAGTTACTACACAGATGTAAGTTTGTTCTATATTATTACACTAGTTAATAACTACTAAGTTTAAATTTTTAAATCTGGCCCCGACTAAAATGAGTTTTTATTCTTATTAGGCTTAATACACAAATTGCCCCATAAAGTTTACTTGTTTTCTAATTTGGTACTTAATGTTTTTTTTTCATTAGTGTCTTTAATGTTTTCACCCATTACCCATTTTTGCCATATACCGTTAAAGAGCTATTAAATTTTTTCCAGCCAATTAGATCATGCCACATCATCTCTCTTTGGCTTAACCCACTTGAATTTATTGAAAGAGTAAATGACTTGCCAAGTCCCTCAAGTTTTTTTTGTTCAATTTAGTCATTGAAAAGTCTATTTGTGCTTAAAATAGAACCATGTTTGTTTTTAAATTTTATAATTTACTCCAATATTTATTATTATTGATAATGTTATTTTATTTAAATATTAATTCTTAATAAAAAATAAATTTAATAAACTATCTCTTTTCTCGCGTTAAAAAACAAGTAAATAGTTAATTTTTATTAAAAAAAATATTATAAAATAGCAACACCGCCACCTCCACCTCCGGCAGCAGCAGCAAGTAAAATGAATTCGAGATTAAAACGTACATGTGTCTTCTTCATCTTTAAATTGCTGAAAGCAAAGCTGTTTTTGCAGTTTAAATTCCATACTATGCACTCATAGATAATGACATATCCCTTAGTTTAAAGTCATCCCGATCGAATTAGATTTTGAATTATTCAATATAAAATAATTTATTTAATTGAAAAATCATGAGTATCCTCTATTTGAATTTGACCGATGTTTTTTGAATAGTATAAAAGTGATTACAAGGTTGTATCTGTTCATACATATTCTTAATTCTTTGACAATGCACATACACTTTGTAGACAAAGCGATTTGAATTCGTGTCAACTTAAATGAACATCATCCGCTTTTACCGATATTTTTTCTTTAATCAAAATTACGTTTTAGAGATAGTTTATTAAATATAATTTTTATTTTATTAAGAATTAATATTCAAATAAAATAATATTAACAATAATAACAAATATTGGAGTAAATTATAAAATTTAAAAATAAATATGAGTCCATTTTAGGTAGAAATAAATTATTTAATGACTAAATTAAACAAAAAAAACTTAAGAAACTTAAAATGTCATTTACTCTTTCAATAAATTCAAGTGGGTTAACCTGGTCAAAGAGCATTGATATGGTATAATTTTATTGGTTGAAATTTTTTAATAACTTTTTAACAGTATGAGGCAAAATAGATAACGAGCGGAAACGATAGAGGGCACTAATGACAAAAAAACAATTAACTATCGAGTTGAAACATCTAAGCAGGTAATTTATGTATTTAGGCTTGTTATTATGAAAGAAATTAGAATAGCAACTCAAAACTATAATTAATAAAGAAAATAATAGGGTCTAATTAGGCAGATGGGGACAATGGCCCCAAGTAGAGGTGGCAATCGGGTTGTTCGGATCGAGTTCAGGTTGGGTCACTTCGGGTCGGGTTGCTTTCGATTTAGGTTCGATTTAGATCGGATCGGGTTTGATTCGGATTTAATTCAATTCTATGTTATTTTGGATCGAGTATCAGGTCATGTTAATATCGAATTGATTGATTTTTGAGTCGGGTCAATATCGGATCGGTTGACGTTTTGGGTCGGGTCAATATTGGACCGGTTGACTTTTTAGGCCGGGTCAATATCAGGTCGGTCATCTTTCAATTTGAGTCAATATATGAATATGATCTTTTAAAGGAGAAAAAATAATATTAAACTATTACTAAAGATAGTTGTTAATTAGTAATATAACACAAAATGAGAGTAGAACATACATATTTGAGGAAATTAAATTCGGGTTGCTTTCGGTTCGGTTGATTTTTAGTTCGGGTTTCTTTCGGTTCAGGTTGCTTTTCAGTTTCGGTTATTTTCAGTTTTAGTTAATTTCGATTCGAGTTGATTTTCAGTTTAACTAAATTCGAGTCAATTTTGGTTCAGTTCAATTTTAGTTCGGATTCGGGTCAAGTTTAGACCATCATGTTCGAGTCTATATCAAGTCTCGAATCGGATAAATAAGTTTGGGTCTCGAGTTTCGGGTCAAGTTTGCTGGGTTTAGACTCAAGCTCAACATTAGTTCTGTCACTAACAGTTATTAATGCGGACAATCAATTCAAATTATTATTACGATTATTTATTATCATCAATATTTCGATTTTTGTATTGTTTTCTTTCAATATTTTAATAAAAAATTGATTTTATTGAGTTATGAGAAAGATTTTTAATGAAACACGCTTATATCTTAAAAAAATATTAATGCGACTTTTTTAGGGTTGTAACAAATAGTTATTAACGTGGTTTTTTTTACTAAGTTGGCATGCATTTTGGGAGGTCACTAAGAGGAATGAGTAGTGTAACCCCCCATCCCTAGGTTAGCCGTAACTCGGTTCGGGACCGTTACTGGAACAAAATCAAAGAAATAGATAGGTTACTTGTCGAACAAGTAACCTCGGAATTACTTGCCTTGATGCGCAAGTAACCTAAACCAAACCTTTCAATACAAACAATACATACCACAATGCACATTAAGCAAACCAACAACATACATAGCATACTAATTTAGGTACCATTTTGTTTCATTCCTTACTTATAATCTAAGTAACCATTATCATATTTCTATTCCAATCAAAACACATACAACATTCAAACAACAACTCAAATGTGGCATACTTCACATTAAGATACTACTAAACATGATACAACTTTCATCCTTATTACAATACCATGTACCTTATTCGATTAACACTAGGTGATCACTAATCATATTTTAACTAGCTTACTTATATCTCAAGTTACTATTTATTCGACCAATTAACAAGTTCAATACAAGGCATCTAACTTACATCTTGTTACATCTTCATACATCCATTCGAACAACATGGAAGTCCCTAATTACATTTCAATTGTTTCTTTTGCAATCAAGTCATCACATTTTATAGCATACTTAGATAATACATTGTTAATGCATGATTGTACATACCTTGGCCTTAGCTCAACATAGCCGAATCATGCTAATAAACATAGGAACAAATGCACGTTCATACAACATTGATATAACATTCAATTGAAACAAGATTCAACCATCATTGTATAAATTCATAATTTGCGCAGCTTCTTACTCTTATATATATACATATCATCATGGTTCAAACATAGTTTAAGTCATCCAAGTAGGTTACATAATAGGCCCATCAAAACATTACACAAACTAGTCTTAAAAACATATTCAAATGCATGATCAAGACTACCTATTACATAATCTAGTGTCACCAAACTAGGAGTATACAAAGAGTATGAAATCATACTTTCAAGATTGCCTCAAGTGTTGCTTCAAACCCAAGATATCCTCTTAAAGTATCTTTAATCTGTTATGGGAAGAATGAAGAGTAGAGTGGTAAGTACAAGTTATGTACTTAGTGAGGTAACACTAAATCTAGCCAATTTCAAAGCATATAAGTCCAAGTTTACATGTAATCCAAAGAATCAAAACCATCACCATAAATCATGTACCATTCGAATTGCAAGGAGGAAAACATAGGCAAGTTTCACATATCACCCATTCGATCATAGCAACATCCATCATGTAATCATAGCATATCATTCGAACACCTTTCTTAGAAGACAAGCAACATACATCATAATACTAATGTACCATTCGATCATCTTGCTTAGGTGACAAGCAATAAAAAACTCTAATCACCAATTAGGCATTCATACACAAAGCCATTCATCTATACATTTGTTTCAAAGCAAGGAAGTTCATACAAGTTTCTTACAATACAAGCAATGTTCATTTGAATTATTAAGTCATCTTTCAACATTCTTGGTAAGTAGCTTACTAGATAATCAAATCTTAACAATATGCACCGTCGTGCCAATATGCACCGTAGTGCCAATATGAGCTCAAGATTCTAAGGCATGCCCTCCTATCTATCAAACTAGCTACCAAGGTTGTTGATTATCCATTTCATTTAAGCTTTATACGTTTCATGATCCAATACAACATTATGCCATTCAAAGGCCAAGGCCTTAGGCTTATGGAGTCTTAACTCCCAATACAAAACCATCCATGCCATTCGAATAGCATGAATTCAAAGTAGTATCATTGTTCAATTCATTTCAATCAGCCATGTATAGCATTCACAACACAAGCATATGTATGCAATGTGCGTACCTTATTCTCCAAGCAAGCATGCCATTTCATACCTTTGGCATAAGCAATGCAATATGTCAAGCAATACATTTCATTTGCTTAACACCCAAGTAAACATATAGATCATGGCATCAAACAAGTTATCATACATATCATTCTTCCCTTAATTAGCCAAATAGGTTTTAAGTCATGTTACATGGCAATAACATTGAATTAAACAATAACAAGGTTGGTTAGGACCTAGTCCTAACCCTAAGGATTGTTACACTCACAATACTCCTAGCAATTCAAGTGTCTTGAATCCAAATCCCTTTGCCTCTAGCTTTGGGATGTCCACTCCTATCCTCTTCTTCCCCAACTTGCTGCCCTTGGTCTAGCAAGCATAACACATACACATTCCATCAAAACAAGCACAATATATCACACAATCATAGTAGCAATGTTACCACATTTGTACCTAACATTAGCTACTGTTTTTATGCCTCCTTTTAAGCATTTCTTACCAATTCATCTCCACATTGTTATTACTTCATTTTAAAGCATAATTGGACCGGTTACAATGTCCCAAAACTGTTTTGGAAACAGTTTGTTACTAGGTGCAAAAACAGTCCCAAACTGCCCAGGACACTGCTGCCTGGCAGTTTGCACACTGTCCCTTTAAATGGCCATATCTTTTAATCCGTAAGTCGGAATTTCGATTACTATACACCGTTGGAAAGCTAATGAAATTTTATATGAGACCATAATATACTTGCATTTTAGTTCTTAGCCAATTAATACAGTTTATTGTTCAAAGACAGGGCATTTACACTGCCTGGACAGTTTGCACTGTCCAGTAGTTCCTATTTACAGTTTTCAGCATAGGACCCAGTTTTCAATTCTGTTTTCACCCAATAAAAATAGACATTATAAGGATAATGTCATTAAAATTTCATCCCTAAAATTGATCTATATAATTTTTGGTGAATTTTCAAAGTGACTGCCCTGAACAGAGCAATTCTGGGCAGATTGTACCCACTTACATTTTAATGCCTTAAATTCATTTTAACCAATGTCTTGGCCCTATAATTCATTTCATATGATATCCTAAACATGTTTAGTCATTGTTCATTCATTATTCAAGTCAGCCAAAACAGGGCAAGTTGGTTACAATGCCCAATTTTGCATGTTTACTCAATTTCAATTCAACAAAACAATTTCTAGGTTACATAACTATATTCATGCTTTTATCCTTCATTTCCAGCATTGTTTGCTAACAATTCAACTTGTTTAACACCTTAATTACCTTACCTAATCATGATCATAATCAATTCATTAATTCCATAGCTTAATTTTAAGTTCTATTCATTCAATTCTCACTTCAACATCACAATTCAATTTTCCAGCAACCTAGCTTATTACACTATCACAAACACATAATTTCCAGCATTGTACCTAGTGTTCATTCTTCAAATTTACATAATTCTACAACCATTCAATCATCTAACAACATATTCAATAGCAAATCTTATCTATAATCATCAAAACAGTCCAATTCCACATATATATTTGTCTAATCAATTGAATACAAGTAGAATCATACTTACTTTGCTTCTAGCTTAATTTCTTTAGAAAAATCACTACACATGCAAGCTAAATTTCTTCTTCAATGGCTGAATTTTCCAAGCTTTCTCTCTCAATTTTCCTCTCTCATATTCGGCCAAATGAATGAAGAAGATGGTGACAATGTGGTTATCCACATTAGTGGATTTATGAAGTTACTAAACTATCCCTTAATTAGTTACTAATCATGTAATTGGTCAAGGGTAAATAAAAGAGCCATGAAATTTATCATGCAAGCCTCATCTTTCTCCTTTAATTCAAATTGATCCTTTATAATTTGATCACTTATTTCATACATTCTTTCAATTAGACCCTTGACTATTCAATTTAGCTTAATTCTAAATTCAATTAAGCTATCAACTTATGCAATTTGGTTCTAATACTTCTAAGCTAGGATTTGGGGTGTTACAAGTAGATTATGCCAATTTAGTAAATATGGATGGAGGTATGTAGGCTGTGGGAAGGACAATCGCCTCTCCAACCCACAATTTTTTTCTTTGTTCTAATATATAAAAAATTGAATTATTTATAAATTAATTTTTACTTTTAAATATTTATATTTACCCTCAACTTAAAATTTTGGCTCCGTTTCTAACCGTTAACAAAGATACAAGTAAAACAAAAAACCCTAAATGAGAAATTGATAAAACCCTAAACAACAATTTCCTGAATCGTTAAAGGCTTCCCCCTTGACCATGAAGATACGGTCTTCATCTCCATCAAAGATTAAGGTAGGTGGTTTTTGGTACCAAAAACCCCTTTTTTTTACTGTACGACAGTTTTAAGCTTCCCTGGACCTGCTTGTTTAAAACTTCCCTCAGGGCCGCTAATATGCTGTGATTATTTGAGTTTTGAACTAGAAAAATAGATATTCTCATCTAATATGGTAATTATAAATCTGCACAAACTTCGCTTTACTCATGTGACTTCTCATGGGAAAACGTGGCCTCCACAAACCAGCACTTTCAAAGTTTTAAATCTGATTCAACATAAGAAAAATAAAAAAAAAATTGAAGTTCTAAATCTGTGGGTGTTAAGTGCACGTGAATTTGTGTCCCCAATCTGACATTGAAATTTCAATCTACCCACAGCGACTTAAAAACTTTAAAAAAAATGCGAAATGTCTGCATGCCTGATACTGAAACGTGAATAGAAATGTAGAGTAGGATGGTTTTTTATTTTATTTCCAATGTCTTATATTTTTAGTGTTTAAGAATATGCTCTCTTTTTGAAAATATTATGTAACTTATCACTACACTTTAAGATTTTTTTATCGGTAAATAAAGTTTGATTGAAAAATGTCAGCCAATGTATAAAATGTTAAATTAAAATTCGCAATTGTGGGTATATATATAAAATGTATGATACAATTATAAAGTATGACACAAAATTAAGTGACCAATTATGTTAGTCGTGTCATAGGTATTAAAGTGTCATGGAAATAAAAGTGCAGATACCATAAGATGTATTTATAATTCAAGAGTTATAAATACTTAATAGTTGATTTATTAAATCAACTATATAAAGAGGTAGTGGTCCCCAAGAAATAGGTTAACTTGTATTATTCTTGTCACCGTCAGAGAGTTTTTACGGCAAGAGCTAACCTATCTTCTTGGAAGATTACAACCACCTTTTAGGCGATCTCCATAAAAAGATTCAAGGTTTTCAATCTAGCAATTGATTCAGGTACGCTTCCGCATTTAGTTTATTCAGTTTATTATTCTTGATGATTTGGCATGATAGATTCTGGTTTATATTTCATATTTATTATGGTTTGGTTCTAACAAGTGGTATTAGATCCTCGCCATGTTGAATCATTGAGAACCAACTATTATTTTTTTTTGAGGGGGGGGGGAATTTTATGGTATTGATATCATTATTCAGTTTGCTTTTATGTTTCGGTTTACTATCATGTTCGCTATTAATATTCAGTTTGCTATCTTATTTCGATCAATGATATGATACCCTATAAAGTTTCGATTAAAAGAGAGAGTAAGACTTGAAAATCAGAAATTAGGTCAATTTCCTTGTTTCATACATTAAATATATTTTCATAATTCGGTTAATGGGACATGTGATCTTATTACATGATCAGTTATGATGATTCCATATTATCCTAATACTTGTTTAAATTTGTATGGGATTATACTGCTACAATAGAATTCAGTGTATAATATATTAAAGATTAAAAGTATCGTGTTTAGGTTTTGGTATTTACATGAATACAAATACTATTGTTTACATTTTGCGATTAATTAATATTATCAATTGCAATTGTATGCGTGTTGTTTAAAAACATGCTAGTAATTGCATGATTTTGGTCTTGACTTTAAATTTAATTTGGGTGTATTGCTATTTATCGCAATGTCATTAATCTTATGGAATTTATATTTGAATCAATTTAATCATTTTTTTGGTTATTATAGATATATTAATGTTTCATGTCATCACTATATAATAATTTATTTATATGATACTTTTGATTTTGACTTCTAGTTAAAGATTGATGATTTGACTTTAATTTTGGTAAATGCATGTTTAAGGTTTAAGACAAATTTTAAGAAACAGTCAAAGATTTAGGTTTTTCGATTTTTGATAGCCCCATTCAGACAACCTTATTTTGAGTTATTTCGAAAACTTAAATGTTATTAGAAATTTCAGTTTTGACTGTTACAAAATTTTAAATTTGAATATTGGTATATTTATATTATATATTTTGAAATTAATTAATTAAAACATTAAGTCACCAAAGTGGCCTCTATTGTGTAAATTATTTTATTTTAAAATATAGAAGGTTTTGTGTATATAAGTCAGATTATGTTAGTATTAATCAGCCCAAAGGAAGATTAATAATTAACATTATTACATGTGAAAGTATGGTAATAAACATGTGATAATTATTCATTTTTATATGTGAGCAATAATAGGCCTAAAGGAAGATTTCTGTTTGACATGTTCTTATTATCAATGTTTGATTACTGTACCAAGATATCACTTACAAGTAAATGTTTTGTCCAAAGATGAAATATTAATGGTGTGTTCGGTATCTTGATATGAGGTTTACCTTTATTCAAATTTATTATTATTTTGGTTATCTTTTAATTTGATTGAAAGATAAAATTAAGACACATATTTTGAAACAATTAAATTCATATTTTGACTTCGGATGTCTAATATTTTAATAGATTAATTGAAACATAATGTCACCAAAGTGACCGTTTTTGTGTAGATTAGTTTATTTAAAATATTAAGATTCTTATGGGTTTTTATAATTCATGCGTTTATTAATTAACCTAAAGAAAAGTTAATATTTGACAGAATTACAACGACAACTGTGGTGATAAATGTGTGACAATTATAAATTATTTTATGTGAGCAATACGTTAGTCCAAAGATTAGTCTATTGTTTGACATAATTTATTGTCATTGTTTGATTGCTACAACAAGAGTACCGCTTACAGTTAATATTACTGTCCAAAGATTTGATATTAATGTTGTGCTTGATATCTTGAGGGGAACTAGCCATTATTTTGAATTTATTTGTTTACTTATGAATATTTATGTGAGCTTATTTTTCTTTTCTTTATTTATTTATTTATTTTTGTTCTATATTTAGGTAATTTATCTTTTGTTTCACAATATCTGTTAAATACATTCTACACTTATGTTTAGTGAAACTAATTTCAAGGAACAGAAAAGGCACTTACATATTGTATTTGGTGGTTTTATGAACATAGACTTTGTAATAAAGAAACAACATCCTGCAACTCTCACTGCGGTAAGCACCCATAAAAGGTATTTTGAGAGGTGAGATCATTCGAATCGATGAGCCTATTGATCATAAAGTACAACATTCTAGATGTCATTAGGAGCACAAATCTAAAGAGATTACTCATACTAAGGGTTTCCTTAACGAAATTAAAAAATGTTTTACCCAAAACATTAATGTTAAAATGACATCACTTATGCCTTCTTTGGTGTCTATCAAGCCTTGTCAAGGAAAAGTGAGAGAGTACATTGTAAAATTTTTTAATATTGTTTCAAAATTTAAGGCACATAAGATCAAACTTTCTAACAATTGTTTGTTCTTATGATTTTGGTACCGCTTCTTGTACAATTTAACTAATTCAAGTTACAATTGTGAAAGAGAGAAATATGCTCTAGTTGAGCTCATTTCTCATTGTGTTGAATAGGAAGAAAAGTTGAAGCATTATAAGTGTAAAAGTACTCGTTTAGTTAGTGTCTAAGAATAAGGGCTATAAAAGAAAATATTAGCATAAAGTTGCTAAGTGTCATACTCAAAAGAAACAACAATAAGTTACAAATGGTTGATTCTTTTGAAATAAGTTAGGATTATTTTAATTGAGCAACTACTTCACTTATTTTGAGTGATCTATGGGCAGTAAATTTTATGACCCCACAATTAAGATTATTTTAAGGAGAGATTTATAATATTTTTAGGATGTTAAGTTTGGAGGGAGAAATAAGGTTAGATACATTGCTATTAAGGAGGGATTGAATTATAATTTAATTCTTACTATCACTTTTGACGGTGTTTAGGTTTTCACACCTATCAATAATGATGAAGTGAATCAAGTACCTTAACAAAACAATGTTGAACAACTCTCATTCAAGATAAGGTAATTGTTTCAGAAGAACAAACTCAAAAACCTTAAAAAACAAGTGTCATTAAAAAGGTCCACGAGAGGAAGATGAAATACTATTCCAGATTATTATATTATATTTCCTCGAGAAAATAAAGATAACAATGAAATGATAGAAAATGACTTAATCATTTTTATCAGACCATAAAAGTTCTAACTCTCAAAAGTGGATTGATGTCATTCAAGAAAATTATAATTTTATGCAAGACAATAAAATTTATGAACTTGTCTCATTACCTGAAGGCGCAAACCAATTAGTTGTAAATGATATTTAAAGCCAAGAGGGATGCAAATGATAATGTGGACAAGTATAAGGCGTGTCTTGTATCTAAAGGATATACTCTAAAAGAAGACATTGATTTTGTAGAGACTTTCTCTCAAGTTTCATTGAAAGTCCCTTTTAGGATAATCATGATGCTTGTTGCTTATTTTAATCTTGAGCTACATAAGATGAATGTTAAGCTTGTGTTTTTCAATGGCTACATTGAAGAAATGAATTATATGGTACAATCATAGATTTGTGTCTAATGATACAAACTCAATGATATGTAAATTAAAGAAATTCATCTATGAGCTTAAGTAGGACTCTCATTAATGAAATTATAAATTTTATATTAATTATCTCGTCCGATTTTGAGATAAATTTGGTTGACAATTGTATATACTACAAGTTCAGTGGGAGTAAACAAAGTGATACTCATATTGTTAAAGAAGACAAATTTAGTCTTACTCAATGCCCTAAAAGTAACCTTAAAATTTAAAAATGTACAAAAGATTCCACATGCATAAGCTATTGAGAATCTAATTTATGTTCAAGTATGTATGCATTCAGATATTGCGTACATTGTTAGAATGTTAGACATATATTTAAGCAAATCTAGTATGGACTATTGGATAGCAGCCAGTAGAGTTATGATATATCTTTAGAGAAAAAAATTACATGCTCACATATCGGAGTTCTGGTAAGTTAGAGATCATCAAGTTTACAGACATCTAGTATGGAATATTGATGCAAAAGAATTTTGTCACATGGGCTGCTAATTATAGATTGAATAAAAAGACTACTTCAGTTATTTTGTGACAATAAATATGCATTTATTTATTCTATAAACAATAGGAACACTTCAAATTTGAAGCACATAAATATTAAGTTCCCAGTTGTTAAAGAAAATTCAGAGTGATTGTGTGTCTATAGAGCATGTTGGTACAAACTTCATAATTGCGCGCATATTAAGAATCTGTCACCCTAGGTCTTTCATGAGTACACTACTCATGTGAGTGTAATGTTGTTTAAGGATATTCAGTTTAGTGGGAGTTTGTAATTTTGAAAAATGCTCATTTGGTTTAGACACAATTTCGGATACTTCAGTTTAAGGATATTTTAAGATTATTTTTTGTAGAAATAAAATTCTTTTGGTTTATGCGCACTCTAAATTCAGTAAAGTTTGATCTCACTAAGGTTTAGGAGGACCAGTTGGAAATAGACATGTTCGGTTCACATTTCATGTAATTTCCATGCTACACATCCATGATTGGTCTATGTCATTTGACTATATTTGTATATATGACTATTGATGGGTCTAGTCATGATTGATACGGTAAAGACTGCTTTGATCCTATATGGATATAGTTGATGGATGAGATTGTTATAGAATACTTATTATATAATAGCAAATTTTTGAGCTCATAAGGTTGTACATTTATAAAAAAACATATATTGCCCAAGTGGGAGATTGTTGGATTAAAATCCGCAATTGTGGGCACATATGTAAAATGTATGATGCTATTATAAAGTATGACACAAAATTAAATGACCAATTATGTTAGTCGTGTCATAGGTATTAAAGTGTCATGGAAATAAAAGTGTAGATACCATAAGATGTATTTATAATTCAATAAGGGACAGAGTTATAAATACTTAATAGTTGATTTATTAAATCAACTATATAAAGAGGTGGTGGTCCCCAAGAAATATGTTAACTTGTATTACTCTTGTCCCCGTCAGAGAGTTTTTACGGCAAGAGCTAACCTATCTTCTTGGAAGATCACAACTACCTTTTAGGCGATCTCCATAGAAAGATTTAAGGTTTTCAATCTAGCAATTGATTCAGGTAAGCTTCCGCATTCAGTTTATTGTTCTTGATGATTTGACATGATAGATTATGAGTTTAGATTTTATATTTATTATGGTTTGGTTCTAACATAAAATCGCATCATTTTGAAAGGTAATTGTTGATGTTGAACAGGAAAGATAGTGGTTCATCTCTTCTGATATGGAGAAAGAGCCGCCAGCCGTGGTAGCACTTGAACAATGTTTGGAGGGTATTTTGAGAGCAAAACCGTGTGCTCAGGTCTTGAATCAACATTTGACATTTAAAAAAGAAACATAGATTCTTACAAGAAAGCGCGTTTTTGAAATCACCTAAACTTCCCAGATTCACAAAATGTTAGGCCACAATTATTTACCCCAACAGCTGACGTAACAAGATACACCGGCATCAACAATGTCGGAACTGAACATCATTCTTCTGTAATCTTCATGGAGCTTGTTGTCTAGGTTTTGCTCTTACTTTAAGGAAGTGAGAGATTGAGAGTTGCTATGCCAATTGCGGTTTCTTTGGTTAATGAACCAGTTGTTGATTTGCTTCAGTTGCAACCCAGTCTCCTCCACAAGTTTGGCCTTGTCATCTTCCTGGATCCTGGTATTATCATATATGGATTCCCCAGGGGAAACTAAACCATTTATATGGTCTCCATCTACTATTTCCAAAATTGGGATTTAATCTAATTACTTTAATTTAGTATAATTTGTTCCTCTATTTTTTTTATTAAATAGAGAGATATTATATTCTCATGTCATGATTCGAATCCATACAAGATGGAACAATATAAGCATCCTTAGCCACTAGACCAATTAGTGGATGTTAATTTGTTCCTTTACTTTTACAATGACATTAGTAGGTCCAAAGTAATAGTAATATCAGTCATTTTTATTGAAGTGATCTCAAAGATTTGTTTTTACTATTATTCGGTCATATATATATAGGGGTGAGTAAAACTCGATTCGACTCGAATTTTAGAAACTCTACTTGACTCAAATTTGATAAATCCGACTTAACTCTAAAAATATCTCAAATAAAATTTGAATGACGAAATATGACCCGTCAACTTGAATAACTTAAAATATTTAGTATTATTGGAAGAATTTTCTGGTTTGAATCGATCCCTCAACTTTGCATCATTCTTTATTTCTTCAACTCCTCCTATGTTTTAAATCCTTTTTTGACTAAATTTGAACCACGTTCCTCTACCACCACCATAGAATACCAATGTAACTTCAATTCCCTTTATTAAAATCTAATTTTCACTTTTTTTTTACAATTTAGACTTTAAACTTTGTATTTTATTCAATGTAGTCATTTGACTATAACACTTTCCAAATTCTTTCTTTTCATCGAATCTTTGACTCATTCATACTCCCATTAATATTATTTTCCTCAAACTTCCTTCTTTAAACATAATATTATATAATTTTAAATGTTATTTGATTTATCAAATAACATTACAAATCTCACTCAACTTGTGAAAAAAATATGAAGTATATATGTATATAGTATGTCAATAAAGAAAGTCGTTTAAATTAGAACCAATCAATATTATAACATTATAAATATTTACACTTAAAGTTAAACAGAAACTTAAACAACTCTTCTCGACTCAGAAATAATTCAAATAAAGTTTGGATTATAAAATATGTCTCGTCAACTCGACTAACTCAACTTTTTGTACTCGATCGAATATTCACCCCTGCACAGTTATTGCCACATAAAAAGTCAAGAAAACCATATTCGACAAATAGAAATTATTTCATTCGGATGGTATGAATTTTTAAAAATCTATATTTCATGCCATCACATTAACAAAAAATAATTAACGGCGTTATTAATTTGGATCTACTAATAACATTATAAAAGTGAAAGCAAATTTCAGCATTTTAGATAGACTAAAACCGCAATTTGACCATTGATAATTAAAGCTCAAAATGGAAGAAAAAGGGCATGGTTTTGGCAAAGGTGAACCTCAAATAAGCAACCACACACACTTATTTTGGAAGATGGATGCTTACAGTCGGGTATGGCCGATTTGAGTGTTGCTGCCAACAGTTCTTGAGCAATGTAGATGTGTCATCCGGTAATTTCCCGGCCCTTCTTTTGCGCTAAATTTCCTCCCTCGCATCCTCAATTCTTGATTTGAAACCCTAAAATAGACATAAAGGGGTTATGTAACTGTTATTTTGTTCACTTGTGGTAATGGGCAGGGACGAACCCACGTTGATATTGGGAAGGATCTTGCCCCCCGGGCAACTATTTTTTGTTTGTTTTGGTTATATATATATATATATGAAAAATGTAATTTATTATAAGGATGGTTAGGGTTTTTAAACCTAGCCGCTCTCTCTCAAATTTATTTTGCTTGTAACTTTGCTTTTCTTTCTTTGATTAGTGGTCGATTGGTTGTCGACCACCGAGTCTATTATTTTTTTCATGTTTTAATAAGAATCTCTGTCTTTGTGCATGCATTTCCTCTGTCACTGTGACACGTTTTTCTTTGATTTTTTGTGGTTCGTTTCATCTATCCGTGTGGAATGATTTTCAACATACCTTAGTAGTCGGTTGGTTCTCTTACAAAGATCTTCATGACACTAATCTCTGATTATGGTTATGTCTGTAGTCTTAGAAAGATGGATCCCCACTCGGTTGATGGTTGGTTGCCGATGTAATCAGACCTGGGTAGTGGAGCAATTTGCTTGATAGCTTGGTTCGCTCACCACTCCTTTTTTACCCCGTAAAGCGTCTCGTTTGGATAGAGACAATGAGATTCAAGAAGGTTTCTGGATTTTAGTATGCTAATTTCGATGGAAGTGTCTGCTTTTCTTTGCACCATTATAAGAGACTTTTAGTGAACTTGTCCTTTTTTTTTTCTCTTTTTGATGCATTGTATTGCATTATCTTTCAGGGTGATTAATAAAATTCAAATATCATTGTTCAAAAAAAATAAAAATGTAATTTATTATGAATTTACTCTTCACCTTTTAAAATTTACGTTTTACCCTCAAACTCCTCGTCCTAACTCTGTCTCGCACAATGGCAACAAAGAAAATAAAAGAAGCACCTGTTTGAGTTCAATCTTGAGCTCCTGGCGGACCCTCTTCATTAGACCTGGCAAACTTTGCTCGAGACTTGAGCATCGAACTGATTTACTCGAATCGAGACTCGAAATCGACCCAAACATGATGACCTAAATTTGATCTAAAACCTGAAAATAAACCGAACCAAACTGAATTTCAATTGAACGGAAACTGGACTCGAACTGATTTTCAACCGAACTGAATGGATCCGAACCAATTTTCAAACAAGCCGAAAGCAATCGGAACCGAAGGCAACTCGAAATAAAGAAAATATATTGAAATAAATAAATAAAGGTGAGATGTGAACTGTCGCACAACTCACCAAGAAGTCAAATATACATGCTATATAAAGTCATATATAGGGTAAAAAAACCTAACTTGGCCTTAAAACCTGACTAAAACCAATCGATCTCATATTAGCTCGATATTGACCCGACCCGAAATTAACTGACCCAAAAATTGCCGAACCAAAAAACAACCGACCTGACACCAGAACCGAAATCACCTTAGACCCGAACCATACTCGAACTTAAATCGAATGTAGTCAGACCCGAAATGACCTGAACCAAAATTGAATCGATGACTCGTTTGCCATCTCTAGTCTCCATTAAAGACCTTTCAGATTCAAGAGAAATTATTAAATGAATCTAGTTCACCACGTCAGCGATGGTCCATCCAATAACATTTACCCATTCGATGTAACTTTTCAATATCTAGTTTTCTTTATATTTTAGTTATGCACGTCAAATATTAGATTCAGCTTGGTTCTAGAAAACATAAACAATATTCATTTTGTCTATTATAAATAAGAACACTAAAAAAATCTAGTTTAATTTTTTAAAAAAATGATAAAGATTAGAAAACAATAAAGGAAAAAGTAATTATTAAAAAACAATAAAAAGTCGTTTTCACTAAAAGTTACTTTGTAATATTAAAAAATAAAAATGAATATTTCAAATTAAAATTAAATAATAAATCGATCACGGTTAAATACATATAAATGTAAAATTATTTTCTATTTTTTTCAACAATTTTTAAGTGCCAAATCTCTAACACATTTAAATTCATATAAACGTAAGATTTTTTTTCTTGTCTTGATGATCTCATTTGACCATTAAAAAGTTAGGAATTTTTTATTTCATTTCGCACGTTTCTATTCCTTTAGAGTGCTTTGACAGAGTCTAAAGAATGACAGCCTAAAAATAGTTAAAAAATAAACAATCAGAATGTTATTAAAACATATAATATTTTAAGATGTGTTTGAGTAACATTTTAAGTTGTGCGCGGATAACATTTTAAGTTGTAACTTAAAATGTTATACATTTTTGTAACATTTTAAGCTGGTCGTTTTTTTTGGCTGTAGCACAACAGACTCACCCCTTTTAAGGAGGTTTTCACCAATTTCCTCCTGAAAATTGTTACCGAAGGAGGCTTCATTAGAGAGTATTCCACACTTAATTCTATAAAGGCTTAACCGTCAAATAAGTGCCTAAACTATGCATTTTTCTCCAGTTAGGTGCCCAAACTATTTTTTTGGGCCAAATAGGTGCCTAAAATTTTATTCCGTGACAGATTTAAGGTTTTTCGTTAATTCTCACGGTTAAAGGACACGTGTCATCTTCTAAAAATTCTAAAATTATATTAAAAATAAATAAAATTACTTAACTTTTAGAAATTCTCTAAGTTTTTCATATTTCACAAAACAACCCCCAAATTCCAAAACTCCTAACTCCCCAAAACTTAAATCCCGATTTAGGCCGATTCCGCCGCCGCCCACCACATTGGTCTCTGGACCATCACGACCATTTCTCCCACCACCCTGTCGCCAAAAATTGACCAACATCGTGCGAATCGCCGAAATTGTTGAATGGTTCTTTCGAACAATTCGCGACAAACGATGACAGGAGGAGCGACAAACGTCATGTGGGTTGTTCGGCAAGGGGAGGACGCTTGACTCCGTCGCCGGCAACGCAGCCAACGCTGGCGGGAGTGGTCAGATTTGGGGACTATTTTAGGAATATTTAAAAATTTCAGGATATATTTTTATTTTGTTTTATTAATTTTATTTATTTTTAATATGATTTTCAAATTTTCAGGAGGTGACACGTCTCTTTTAACGGTGAGAATTAACGAAGAACTTTAAATGGATCACGAAATGAAACTTTAGGTAACTATTTAGCCCGAAAAATAATTTGGGCACCTAACTAAAAAAAGAGCATAATTTGAGCACCTATTTGCCGCATTCTATAAAACAATTCCTCTACATTTTTTATGATTAAGAGACGTGACTACAACTGTTAGGACTAAATTCAAAATAATTGATAGACCTAATAATACCCCTAATCTACCTAGATTGATCCCAACCATCGATACATATATAGGAGGATGAAACGATGTATGTTATATGTTATTGAAATTGTTTTTCAGGGCTAAAGCATTAACAGACTCGCGACAATTTTTTGAATGGAATCTGAAGATTTTTTTGTCAATGTCTTCTTACAATACAATCGCTTTCCAATTATTTTTCAATGCATCTTGAAAAGTGTTAATCTGATATGGAGAAAAACAAGATACACTAATTTTAACGAAGACAACCCATACAAAAATTCTTATACAATATTAACACGAAATTTTATAATAATTATGAATTTTTAATATTTTTATTAATTATTTGTAATTTAATTCAATCTAATATTTTTGCATTATGTATTTATGAATGTTATTTTATTTTATGTTTCTAGACTTTTAGATCAACCTATGCACGAAAACAACGATTCCGAGAGTTAAGCTTACAAAGTTCAGTAGTACACATCTGCTCTACTATACTTCATGTTAATTATAAACATAAGCATGCAAGCTAGTACGAGCAATAAGATAAGAATAATAAACATGTGACACTACCTCTAGTCGCCTAAACACATGCTCAAATCATGTAAGTCATCATACATGGCTTACAAGGCCCAACCATACCCGATATCTCATCAGATCATCTAGGCAAAAGCACACAAAGTAGATCCACATACATGGAGTGAGACCCGAGGCCACATAACATCGGGAACGTACACTCTAAACTCTGTAATACCTAAGCGAGACCCGGGGCCACAAAACATCGCGAGCATGCACTCTATACTCGGAATCCCCCCTTGGGTATCTTTGAATGAAACCCAGTGTCATACTGCATTAGGAACATACATTAGACATCTCTAACCATGGTGTTGCAACACTCTCATTAGGTATATGATCCCAACCAATCAAATGCCTACTCAGCATACAAGCAACGTGATCCCAAGGATCTCCTTATCGTTGCTAATCGTCATCACATCATTTATTTTATATTACAGAGTAGCTAATACATTATGGAGAAGTATATATAATTAATCTCATTTATTGTCTCTATTAATCTGCGTTATCTTATTTATTAAGGCATATTGAATTATTAATATACACATCTGTTTTCATCTTTAATTTGCATTTAGAGATTGTTTAGTGTATCAAATATCGGTACTCGAAAACAAGTATCGATACGTTACCCTTGGGTATCGGTACTCACACGCGTACCAATATAGAAATTGCTTACTGGAAACCTCTATATTTCCCGAGAGACGGTACGAGTTGACCCGTACCGATAAGACATAGAATAGCGTACCAGTACCCCACTCATGATTTTTACCTTATTGGCGAATTACGATATTCACTAGAATTTAATCGATCCCTAAAGCTTATGAAAGTCATTAGAGTTTGTTTGCTAATGCATGCAATTATTAATAATAATTCCCAACTTTAAGATTATTTATTCGAATATTACCAATTACCAGTCCATTAAGTATAATTTCCAATGAACGCATCAATTTCATATATCAAGTAACACAACATGTAAATCAGTCAATCACAAAATTACATGAATATTCAAACGACCCTACTCGGCCTCTAAAGCTCATAATAGTCTCGAATATTCTCAAGCTCATTAGCTATCTCAATATTTACCAAGTCATGTAATACCAGTCTCAACGAATGCTTATTTTCATCTACTGATTTTGTAAACACTAACAACTAAGGCAATTACACTTATGATGCTCATGAAGTATTTCGGAGTTCGAGCTATACTAACCTCAAGCAATTATCGATGAATCCTCGCTCAAACTTCCAAAACGCCCTTCTTGATTCGGTATTCGAGCCTGAATAAGCCTTATATAAAAACGAATACAGAAATACATTAATTTCATGCATCCCCTATTCAAATCACAAGGTAAAACACGTAAAAACAACTTATCTGGTTCGAATTTGGCGAAATGGAAAGCACCCGAGTAGGGTCCCCAAAAAAAATCAACGTTTGGTTAGCACTCCAGCCGATCCTATGCGTAGCGGTGCATGGCAGGACAGTGTACCCACAGGGCGCTCTCACTAGCAGTGCGTGGGGCGTTATCCGGTGGTCGGACGATGTCGACGAGCTCCAGTCCCGCTGTCTCGACGTCGGTGGCCTCTATTTTTGGTTTTGGTCGCTGAAAACACTTCATTTCAAGCTTGGTCGAACTTCTTTTCTCTTACCCCTCTGACAACAACTCCGATAAAAACGCCGCTGATACTGGATAACTCGTCTTTATGAGATGAACACAATGACAGTGGAAGTGTCGACAACAAATAGCCAGCTCTTGGTAGATCGAAGTTGAAAAATTTGAAGAAGGAAAGAGGAGAAAGGGAAAAGTAGAAGGAAAAGGGGGAGAGCGAAAAACAAAATAAAATTTGATTTTCTTCCCTTTCCATCATTTTATTTCAAAATATTATCTTCAAACACAAAATGGTAAAATTGCACCATAGGTCCTGAACCTTAAATCCTTCCACAACACGGTCATAACTTTCTCCAAAAATTTAATCTTCCATATCTCTTTATTTATTTTAACACTTAAATTAAATGTCCAACTCGAAACAAGATCCAAAAGACTAACCCAAGATCTGGGTTGTTACATATATTCAAGATGCAGATCTACAACATTTACTCACTAGCTTGAGGGGGTGTAGATTGATTAAGATTGCAGAAAATTAGGTTGTACATTGTATAGATGAAAGTTAAGGAATTACATTTCCTAATCTCTAGCAACTGATAATTAGGGATTTAGCATTAATTAGGTGCAAATATTAGCTACTGATTTACATAATTCTTCCTAGATTATGCACTTTTGTATGCTATAAATATGTGTTATTCTTGTCAATAATAAAAAAAAATACAGAACAATTTTTGCACGGAACCACCATCCAATCTGAAGGAGAATAACATCAAAGATCTATGAAGCATACATGGTCAATTTACTCAACCCGAGACCTGATATAAACTCAAGCATAATGATCTAATTTGATCTGAACCCGAAATAATGCTTGAATTTTAGCTTAATCGAAATCATGTACTTAATTTGAGTCGAACCGAAAATAAACCGAACTAAAAACAACTAGAATAAAAAAACAAACTGTATAGAAAGAAATCCGAACCTGATATATATATATATATAAGTTTGCGTGAAAAATTGACAACTAACTATGGTTTTAATATATATATATATATATATATATATATATATATATATTGGTATTGGTGTGTGGGGGTTGTGGGCGTGTTTTCTTAGAAACTATTGTGAGTGTTTTATTTGTGTTTTGCTTTATGTTTCAACAGTTTGCACTAGGTGTTCAGTGCGGAACACTTAAAAAGAGAATAATCTTAATTGTTTGTACAAGAGTACATTTGTAATATATGAGAGAGTGATCGAGCTTAAAATACAACTTGCATCGTTGATTTTGAAGTGGATTATTGTTTGAACTTGATTCCATTAAGACAATCTCAACTACATAAACAAATTGTTGTGTTTGTTTATTATTATTTTTTACTTTGAATTAGGCAGCGTCCACTACCTACTTACTAGTTTATAGGGAAAACGCATCTACAAATTAATGAATTGAATAAGTAGAAGAAAAAGTAATTCATCTCTCAAGTAATTTGCAACTTGTCAGCTTAATAGCGAATAAGATTTGTTTGAATCCATTATATATATATATAAAAGAAATAGAATCTTTTTACAATTATATAAAAAAACGTTACCAACAATTAGTTAATTTAATGGGATAAATCGCTAGATCTTTAGATAATTAGTTGTTTATTTAGATAAAGCTTAACTCAGAAATAAGTGTCCAAACTATACACTTTTTTTTTTCTGAAATAGGTGCCTGAACTATTTTTTGGCTAAAATAGGTGCCTGAACTATTTTTTGGCTGAAATAGGTGCCTGAACTATTTTTTAGCTGAAATAGGTGCCTAATGTTTTGATCCGTAACCAGTTTAAGGTTTTGTCCTAACCGGCGTTAAATATTTTTTATTGCCCAATTAAATTTTGATACATTGAATCTTTTTTATTTTCTTAAATTATACGAGAAATAAAATAAAAAATAAAAAATAAAAAAGAATTAACCCTGCAACACTCTTGGTAAATCTTTTGATTTACCCTCGCTCCTCTCTTCCCTTTCCTCCATCTCTGCGCGAAAAAACCCTTCTCAAACCTTAAATCGGACCCTAAATTTGTTCTATCATCTTTCTTTTTGCCCCTTTTTCATTTAAATTGAACCCTAAATTTATTTTTCCATTTTTTCTTTCGCTCCTATTTTCGCTAGGGTTTACACTTAAATTGATAAGTTGCAGAAGTTGTCTAGTGAAAGTTCAAAATCACATGCTTCAATAGTCGTATATTGTTTTTGCAGGTTAAAAGCTCCCATTTGCACTTCTCATTTACAGTCAAGTTATTGCAGATTGAGAGCTCCTATTGTTAATGTATTTTCGTCTAGAATCGTTGTCAGTGTATTTATGATATGTTGATTTGGTATATAATGTCTTTACCTATTGTTACTATGTTTAATTTGAATCGTTTACATATAATTCGTTTACCTGATTTGGTATAGATTCGTTGTAAATTTTTTCGATGGCTTGAGAGGGAAGAAAACAATGGATCTATAGTTGAAGACTTCAGAGCTCAACTTGAAATGGTGATGTCTGAGACTAGAAAAATTAAAACTAAAAACACTGAACTGAAGGAACTTGTCAAAACAGATGAAGTCCGAAGGCTGAGAAAAATACTTCGATCATAGGTCTATCAAAACAGTATGAAAACATTTATTTCGATTTAAATTCTGAATACAAATCGAATCTCTAATTTCGATCCACCGAACCGTCTAATCAACCTAGAAATCCTAGGCCCAAAACTGGGGCGTTACATAACGGGATTTAATCAAATAAACCTCCCAAACAACAATGAACCACATTGCCTTTATTACTACTAGTCTAGTTCAAAAACCATACTAAGCTTAGTGAACAAAGAGAGCATAAGCACACTAGGCTTAGTGAGGAGTACTCAAAAACAACCACCACCAATGCAATTAAAACCAGTTATCAAAACCACTTTGAAAATCTCGTTTTGTACATATTTCAAAACATCATGCCTTACAAACCACGCACTTAACATTTCCAAAAATATGCATATTAAACTATATGCAACATGTATCATGGATCAACAACAAAATCTCATTTGGAATCCCTCAATTTAAGCCTTCCCATGCATAAAAACACATAAGCAAGGCTTGAAGAGTAAACATGTACCTCATTGTTTTTATATGCAACATTCAAATCCATTTCTAATACATTAAACCATGCATTTACAAGTATTCCTCATACTTACATGGAAAATTTACCAAATGCATCCATCATCAATATGTGATTGATAAGTGTTCAAAAGTACTATTTTTATTACCCTTTTTACTCATATTATTGTTAGACTTAGGCTCATATTAGTTGCATAATTAGTCATTCATGCATTAATTCATGTTTCTTTCCACCATTGAGCTTGATTACATAACTTGGTGATTTTTGTGGAAAAAGATCATGCTTTGGTGTGCTTTTGTGTGTGTGCAGAATCACTTGCCTAAACAAGGTTGGAACTAGTTGCCAGGGCAATACATGAAGGAGATGCCGAGCTAGTTGCCAAGGCAATTTTCGACAAGGAATAAGATGATATGGTAGTCAAAATCGATGACTAGATAAGCCCAAGATGATGTGGGGCAAAGCTAAATCCCAAAGGAGTTTGATTTCCATGAAGAGGTTAAAGAGAAATTAAATCCCAAGAAGATAAGAGAAGTTCTAGAAGGAATTTAAATATAATAAAGAATTATATTCTTTAAAGATAATTTAATTCTAACTTAACTTCCTCCTCAAAAAAGACTTTGACCTAGCCCTATAAATTAAAGACCATGCCGTCAACTCCAAGGGGGAGAGAAGAGAGAAATTTCGACAAAGGCAAGGGAGATTTCGACAAGGCTTTGGAGAGATTTCGACAAGGCTTCAACCATTCTTCATTTTTTTCTTTCTTGTTCAATTAGGTTTATGCTAGGGATTCTTTGTCTTGTGTTTCTTTGGAACCTAGCCATGAACTAAATCTATTTGGCTAAGGTTATTGTGTCTTGTGATTGTGAGAAACAATTGGATTTTGTTTAGGTAATAAGAGTTTGCACTTTCAATTCAAGGTTTACTCATTCTTGGTTCTTATTCTTGTTTGCGAGTGAATTGGGAGAGGATCTCGTAACTTCATCTATTTATCTAATATCGGGAGAGTTAGATTCAAAAAATGAATGAGTATGGTCTTTATTCAATCTCTTGATGGTGAAGATTAATCTGGCTTAGGAATAAGTTAAGGATTTCAACGGCTAAGAGGAGTGCAAGATTGGTTGTTGTTCACCCTTGATTCACGTAGGGATGTATTATCAAGGCATGCACAAATAGCTAGAGTTTCGACTTAGGGATAAGAAGAAACCATTAAGAACGCTCCGCCAAACCTTGAAGTTGCTGCCCAGCCACCCAAGTAGTTGCCCAGCTAGTCGACCATGCAAACATCGATTAGTTGCATAAAACCCCGCTGTGCAAGTTGCCACGGTAACTGAGTAGCCCTTGCACTCTTTTACCAAGACGATCCAATCGGCTATCACACCTTAACTCACGATAACCTGGCCTATTCTCTCTCATTTGATTACATCTTCTTTTACTTATTTGCTTCCTAGTTTAGTTGTTAGTTAAACTCCTACAATCACCTACTTGTGTTTTTACTTTTTACAGTGCAAGAGATTAGATTCTTGAAGTGGCACCAATCCCTGTGGAGACGATACTCAGATCACTTTATTACTTGCAACGTGTATACTTGCACAATTGCACCGATTACACCAGAATATCCCTTTGATCCAGAAATCGAAAGAACCTTGAAAAGACTCAGACGAAGGTTAAGAGTAGCAATGGCTAATCAAGACGGCAATATGAATCAAGATGTTCCAGTAGGAGGATGAGTGATTCTTGCACGAAACAGAACTATTCAAGACTATCTTGAAGAAGATCTTGATGGACTTAATCCAGGAGTTGTCATGCCTGAAATTGAACCGATCACTTTGAGTTGAAACCGGTGATGTTTAATATGATCAACACAATTGGTCAATTTGGCGGCTCAGCAACTGAAGATGCACGACAACATCTTAAATATTTCCTCGAGATTTGCAATTCATTCAAAATACAAGGAGTCACCCCCGATGTTTTACGACTAAGATTATTCCCCTATTCACTGAGGGATAGGGTGCAAAAGCATGGTAGAATAGTATTCCTGCCGGATCAATAGGATCTTGGAATGATCTTTGTTGTGATTTCCTTGCTCAATTTAATCCTACAAATTTGACTAATAAGCTTCGTAACGAAATTACTTCTTTTCGGTAGGCAGATGATGAATCCATGTACGAGGCTTGGGAGCGATATAGAGAACTTCTACACAAATGCCCCCTACACGGATTCCCAGTGTGGACACAAGTAACAATGTTTTACAACGCTGTGAATACACCAACAAGGATGATGTTAGATGCCTCGGCAAACGACATACTCCTAGATAAGTCGTCAGAGGAAGCAATGCAGATTCTAAACAGGCTTGCCAAGAATGATTATCAATTCCCATCTGCTAGAAGAGGAGGAGTTAGACGCCAAGCCACAATACATGAACTGGGATCATCAGACTCAATTTCGGCACAATTGGCCACTCTAACAAAGATAGTCCAGAACATGCAGAAACCAAACAACACACATGAAGTCAAGGTAATGGATTCCTTTTGTGAGTTATGTGGTGGTAACCATGATTCTTCTGAATGTATGCAAAATCCGGAATCCAACTTTTATGTGGGGAATTACAACCAGAACAACAATGTGATGTCCAATACATACAATCCAGCTTGGAAGAAGCACCCAATTTTTTCATGGAGTAATCTCAACAATGCTCTAAACCAGAACAATCAGAATGTACAAGCATCGGGATTCCAGCAAAATATGCCACAACAACAGTTGTCGCAGCAACAACCGACAACATCAGTTCTTTGGAAAATTCTCTCAATGCTTTTATGTTGAAAACTGAATCTTATACGGCTGAGAATAGTAACTTCATGAAAAGAACTGATGCTTTTATTAACAGGACCGAGATGAGATTGCAAAACCAAGAGGCGGGAATCAAATCATTGGAAAATCAAGTCGGGCAATTTGCTCAAAACCTGAATACTAGACCGCAAGGAGGTTTACCTAGCGATACTGAAGTCGTAAGAGGAACTGGCCATGAGCAATGTAAGGCGATCACCACTAGAAGTGGCCAACAACTTAAAGAGGCTCAAGCTCACTCATCAAACAAAACTCCACAAAAAGATCAAGATGAACTCAGCGGCAAAGCCTCAGATGCTGAACCAGGAATTGTCGCGGCAACCAGCGATAAGCATGCCTCGGCAACCGATGATAAGGATTCCTCGACAACCAACGATAGGCACGCCACGACAACCCTAGTTGAAAATGCCTCGGCAACTCTAGTTGCCCCGACAATGCCATCAATCAAGTTCCAGACCAATGAAATGATTGAAGATATCCGACTTCCACCACCATTCCCACAAAGGTTGAAGCGACAAAAGCAAGAATATCAATTCAAGAAGTTCCTTGATATCCTAAAGCAAGTCCCCATCAACTTGCCATTGGTTAAAGCAATTGAACAAATGCCGAACTATGCCAAGTTTCTTAAAGACATTTTGTCCAAGAGAACAAGGCTAGGAGAGTTTGAAATAGTTGTCGCAATAGAGGGATGCATGGCCATGTTGCACAATCGCATGCCACCCAAGTTGAAGGATCCCGAAAGTTTCACAATACCCTATTCCATCGGAAACTACTATGTCGGGAAAGCGTTATGTGACCTTGGAGCAAGCATAAACTTGATGCCTAAATTGGTTTTCCAAAAACTAGAATCGGGAAGGCAAGACCTACAACAGTTATGCTACAGCTAGCCGACAGATCCTATGTGCATCCAGAGGGAAAAATCGAAGACATACTGGTAAAAGTTGATAAATTTATTTCTCCCAATGACTTTATTGTTTTGGATTGTGAAGCAGATGAGCATGCACCTATCATTCTCGGGAGACCCTTCCTAGCAACAGGGAGAACCTTGATCAATGTTGAAAAGGGAGAACTCACAATGAGGGTGAATGACCAGCAAGTTAAACTAAATGTGTTCCAAAGACTAAGGCACGCTTATGATCCGAAAGAATGCCAACTTCTCCACGACACGGTAGAGTTTAACTTCGATGAGGAATTTAGTTGCCTCGGTAACTACATTGCCGATCAAGAGAAACCTGAGGAGTATAAAGAACCGATCAATGAGGAACAACAAGAAGAGGAAAATTGGTTAGTCAATCGACCAGGTACATACTTTGAACCACTAGATTACTCAGGTAAGAAATGTAAAATCGAAAGGCCCTCTATTGAACAACCACCGATTCTTGAGTTGAAACAGTTGCCAGAGCAACTAAAATATGCTTACTTGGGAACCGATAAAACATTGCCTGTAATTATTTCCTCTAAGTTGCAGCATGAGCAAGAAAAGAAGCTGATCAAAATGTTGATGCTACACAAGAAGGCAATAGGGTGGACAATTGCCGACTTGAAGGGAATTAGCCCGACAGTGTGCATGCACAAGATTTTGTTGGAAGATGATCACAAACCTTCGATTGAGGCCCAAAGGAGACTGAATCATGCCATTAAAGGGGTTGTAATGAAAGAAATCATCAAGTGGCTTGACGCCGAAATCATATACCCTATCTCTGATAGTACATGGGTAAGTCTGGTACAATGTTTACCTAAAAAAGGAGGTATAACGGTGGTAAGTAATGGAAACAATGAACTCATTCCAACCAGGACTGTGACCGGTTGGAGGGTTTGTATGGATTATCGAAAGCTAAACAAAGCCACTAGGAAAGATCACTTCCTATTACCCTTTATTGATCAAATGCTTGACCGTCTTGCAGGTAAACCCTTTTATTGTTTTCTTGATGGTTATTCAGGTTACAATCAAATTGCCATAGCACCAGAAGATCAAGAAAAGACAACCTTCACATGCCCATACTGTACTTATGCTTTTTGAAGGATGCCGTTCGGATTGTGTAACGCCCCGGCAGCCTTCTAAAGATGCATGATGACACTCTTTTTAGACATGGTCGAAGACTTCCTTGAGATATTCATGGATGATTTTTCCGTTTTTGGAAATGACTTCGACAGCTGCCTCGGCAATTTAGAGAAGGTGTTGGCAGGATGTGAAGAAACCAATTTAGTCCTTAATTGGGAGAAGTGTCATGTTATGGTAGATGAAGGAATAGTGCTTGGCCACAAGATTTCATCCAAGGGAATTGAAGTGGACAAAGCCAAGGTGGACGTGATCGAGAGATTACCCCCACCAAGTTCGGTTAAAAGAATCCGAAGCTTTCTTTGACATGTAGGTTTTTACAGGAGGTTCATTCATAATTTTTCTAAAATTACAAAACCTTCGTGCAATTTGCTTGAACAGGATAAAGTCTTCAATTTTGATGATTCTTGCACCCAAGCATTCGAAAACCTAAAGGAAAAGCTTGCCTCAGCACCCATTGTCGTTACACTAGATTGGACGCTACCTTTTGAGCTCATGTGTGATGCAAGTGATTTCGCGGTAGGAGCAGTCCTAGTCCAACGCACAGGTAAGACCTTTCATGTGATATACTACGCTAGTAAAACTCTTAATAGTGCTTAAGTGAATTACACAATAACGGAGACAGAGTTACTAGCCATAGTTTTCGCATTTGACAAGTTCCGATCCTATTTGATTGGTACAAAGGTAATTGTTCATACGGACCATTCGACAATTAAGTATCTATTTGCAAAAAAGGATGCCAAACCTCATTTGTTTCGTTGGATATTACTTTTACAAGAGTTTGACATTGAAATTAAGACATGAAAGGAACAGAAAATCAAGTGACCGATCACTTATCACGCTTAGAATGTAATAGGGAGGAGGCCGTGGATTTAGAGATATGTGATGCATTCCCAGATGAGCAACTGTTAGTTGCCTCGGCAACCATGGATGCGCATGCCTCAACAACCCTCGACACTCAGCAACTCTCGACGCGCACGCAGTGGCAACCACTGATACGCACGCCTCAGCAACCATGGACGTGTACGCCTCAGCAATCCCTGACACCTCAGCAACCATGGATGCGCATACCTCGGCAACCCTCGACGCTTCAGCAATTCTCGATATGCAGGCCGCGACAACCACTGATGCACACGCCTAAGCAATCTTGGAAGCAGTCGCCACGGCAGTACATGCCTCGGTAATACCCTGGTACGCGGATTTAGTTAATTTCCTTGTTTGTGGTATTTTACCTTATGGCCTTACTCACCAAGGGAAGAAGCGGTCCGCCATGATGCTAAGCATTACTTTTGTGACGAGCCTCTTTTGTTTAAACAATGTGCAGATCAGGTTATACGACGATGTGTCCCTGAAGAGGAGTAGCAGAATGTACTCCAGCAATGCCATTCTTCACCCTATGGAGGACGTTTTGGAGGAACACGTACTGCGGCCAAAGTTTTGCAATCCAGTTTGTATTGGCCAACACTGTACAAAGATACCCAAGAGTTTTACAAGCAATGTGATCGTTACTACAGGACGGGCAATATCTCTAGACGACATGAGATGCCACTCCAAAACATCATCGAGGTGGAACTATTCGATGTATGGGGGATCAATTTTATGGGACCTTTCCCATCTTCATTTGGCAACCTCTACATTCTACTTGCCGTTGACTACGTGTCTAAGTGTGTTGAGGTAGCTGCAGTTCCCACCAACGATTCCAAGACCGTGCAAAGATTCTTGCAGAAAAATATATTTACACGATTTGGGATGCCGGGAGCAATTATCAGTGATGAAGGCAAGCACTTCGACAACAAACTCATCGCCAAGATGTTACAACGCTTTGGTGTATCTCACAAGATTGCCACGACATATCACCCATAAACAAATGGAAAAGCAGAAATTTCCCACCGGGAATTGAAGGGTATACTCGAGAAAGTTGTAAATCCCTCTTGGAAGGATTGGTCAGTAAGACTAGATGATGCACTTTGGGCATATTGCACTGCATTCAAAACACCCTTAGGTATGTCTCCCTTCCGACTTGTCTATGGCAAAACATGCCATCTACCGGTGGAAATCGAACACAAGGCATATTGGGCAATCAAGACCGTGAATATGGATTGGGAAAGTGCCGGACAAAAGCGTTTGTTGGACTTCAACAAGATAGAAGAATTTCGTGCACCCGCCTATAACAATGCACGAATATACAAGGAGAAAACAAAGCAATGGCATGACAATAAACTACTGCCGCGACAATTCATGCCAAGGCAACTAGTTCTCTTATTCAATTCTCGGCTAAAACTTTTCCCAGGAAAACTGAAATCATGATGGTCGGGACCATTCGAAGTTGTCAAACCATTCTTCCATGGTGTCGTGATAATCAAGTCCATCACTGACGAACATGAATTCAAAGTTAACAGACAAAGATTGAAGCACTACAACGGTGCCCATGTGGAACGTAACAAAGAAGTGGTCACCTTAGGAGATGCATGAGCATGCTCTCCTTTCGATATTTTCTTTTTCTTTTTCTTTTTCTTTTTCTTTTTTTTGAACTTTTGTTTTATTATTTTTGGTTATTTTTTTCTTTCTTTATTTATTTTTGGAATTTTTAGGAGATATTTTATTTTTCTTTATTATGTTTAGTTTCCAGGTTTTCTTTATTTTCTTTTCTTTTCCACAACAAGACTCACAACCACCATGCTAAGGAAATTCACTGCCGACTACTTGCCACGGCAACAGAAACTAGCGATGCCCAGGCAACAACAATGGCTTCGGCAACTACTGATGCCCAGGCAAGTAAACCTGCATCAGCAAACATGGATCAAATCAAAGCAATACTATTCATGCAGTATCAGCCACAAGCATTCAACCACTGACCGGAATATGAATCAAGCAAACGACACGAAGAAAACTTATCACTCGAGGTGACGACCTCTACGACTAACTCATTTCATTTAGTTTCTTTTAATTTTGTTTCACTTTTACATGCGTTGAGGACAATGCTTCTCTCGAGTTTGGGGGGGTCTTGGTTTCTAGTTAGTTTCATGTTTAGTTGCATTCATCTTTAGCAATCACATATAGGTTGCATATGTTACTTGCCATGCCTTTAATTGGATTTAATTGCTTAAGACTTGTTGAATATCCAATGATGAATTTTTGTCAATGCACTTAATTGAAAGAACCTTTAATTTTAGGATTGCATGAAAATAACTTAGAATTTTACTATGATGCTGAATTTTTTTACACGGTTGTGGTTTGTTTATTGAAAGAAACTTAGTGAACTTAGGTTGCTTAAAATTTGGGTAAATTAAAAATTGAAAATTAAAAGTTAAATTCTTGCTAGAGGTGCCCGAAACTGGCTCCAGTAGTTAATGCACATTAAAGAATCGCTAAAGGTGCCCGAAATTGGCTCTAGTCGACTAAAATAAAATGAGAAATTGCTTACTTTGCTAGAGGTGCCCGAAATTGGCTCTAGTGAAAATAAAAATAAATGCTCCGGTAATTAAATTGATAAAAGCCTATTGTTCACATAGAATCTTGAAAACCAACTTGTACACAACTACGCACACACATTGTCACAAGCATTATAGTTCGATTCCGGGTAATTTTTGTGCTATTCGAAAAATTAAAAGGTGATCATACTTTGTGCAACGGTTCCGAGGTTTGAATTCAAGTTTGAAGCATGTCTTTGATGATTAAAGTCTTGGTAGGTAATTGTTAGTTTGCATTGCTTGAGGGCAAACAATAGTTTGAATTTGGGGGTGTGATAAATGTTCAAAAAATACTATTTTATTACCCTTTTTACTCATATTATTGTTAGACTTAGGCTCATATTATTTGCATAATTAGTCATTCATGCATTAATTCATGTTTCTTTCCACCGTTGAGCTTGATTACATAACTTGGTGATTTTTGTGGAAAAATATGCTGCTTTGGTGTGCTTTTGTGTGTGTGCAGGATCACTTGCCTAAACAAGGCTGGAACTAGTTACCAGGGCAATGCATGAAGGAGATGCCGAGCTAGTTGCCAGGGCAATGCTTGAAGGAGATGCCGAGCAAGTTGCCAGGGAAATTTTTGACAAGGAATAAGATGATATGGTAGTCAAAATCGATGACTAGATAATCCCAGGATGACGTGGAGCAAAGCTAAATCCCAAAGGAGTTTAATTTTCATGAATAGGTTAAAGAGAAATTAAATCCCAAGAAGATAGGAGAAGTTTTAGAAGGAATTTAAATATAATAAATAATTATATACTTTAAAGATAATTTAATTCCAACTTAACTTCCTCCTCAAAAAAGACTTTAACCTAGCCCTATAAATTAAAGACCATGCGGTCAACTCCAAGGGGGAGAGAAGAGAGAAATTTCGACAAAGGCAATGGAGATTTCGACAAGGCTTCAACCATTCTTCATCTTTTTCTTTCTTGTTTAATTTGGTTTATGCTAAGGATTCTTTGTCTTGTGTTTCTTTGGAACCTAGCCATGAACTAAATCAATTTGGCTAAGGTTATTGTGTCTTGTGGTTGTGAGAAACAATTGGATTTTGTTTAGGTAATAAGAGTTTTCCCTTTCAATTCAAGGTTTACTCATTCTTGGTTCTTATTCTTGTTTGCGAGTGAATTGGGAGAGGATCTCGTAACTTCATCTATTTATCTAATATCGGGAGAGTTAGATTCAAGAAACGAATGAGTATGGTCTTTATTCAATCTTTTGATGTTGAAGATTAATCCAGCTTAGGAATAAGTTAAGGATTTCAACGGCTAAGAGGAGCGCAAGATTGGTTGTTGTTCACCCTTGATTCACGCAGGGATGTATTATCAAGGCATGCACAAATAGCTAGAGTTTCGACTTAGGGATAAGAAGAAACCATTGAAAAATGCTCCGCCGAACCTTGAAGTTGCTACCCAGCCGCCCAAATAGTTGCCCAGCTAGTCGCCCAGGCAACCATCGATTAGTTGCCAAGGCAACCCCGCTGTACAAGTTGCCACGGCAACTGAGTAGCCCTTGCACTCTTTTACCAAGACGATCCAGTCGGCTATCACACATTAACTCGCGATAACCTGGCCTATTCTCTCTCATTTGATTACATCTTCTTTTACTTATTTTCTTTCTAGTTTAGTTGTTAGTTAAACTCCTACAATCACCTACTTGTGTTTTTACTTTTTACAGTGCAAGAGATTAGATTCTTGAAGTGGCACCAATCCTTGTGGAGACGATACTCGATACTTTGATCACTTTATTTCTTGCGACGTGTATACTTGCATAATTGCGTAGCACTTACTACGCGCAATAGTGATCAAAATCGGTATAAAACATACTTAAAGAGTAGGTACCATGTAATTCAAAAACAAGTGTATAAAATCAATTTCACCAAAGCACAACCGAGGGAGAAATCTCATCATACTTAATTCCAAGTTTAAACTAGAATTTCAAGCTTAATTTAAACTTCCAAAATAACCTTTAAACCATTTCAAAGCTAAAATCCACATTTTCACTCATCAACCACCCCTGATTTAACCAGACAAAACAGGGGGTTCAATGCATCTAAATGCATTCGAAGACTCATAAACATTAATCCACAACAACTCTAACCAAAACCCTGCACAACAACTGAAAACATTATCAAAAATCTTCCAGACTTAACCCAACCAAAAAACTAAAGGTAAAATCCATCAATTACCTTCAATTAACATTATTAACCATCAAAATCATGATTAGAACCAATCAAGAACTCAACAAAACAAATCCAAAATGAAAATCACTTAATCTCATCAATAAAACCTTGATTTAACCAATTTTCCATAATTAAATCATTAAAACTCATTAGAAAACATTAAAAAAGATAAAATACTTAGGAATTTCAGTAAAGAACTATTCACTAGAGGAGAAGAATGAACCTTACCTCTAATGAGTGAATTTTCTCTCAATTGGATGTTTTACTCTTGAAAGACAAAGGAAAACAATGAGATTTTGGAAAAACAAGATTAAAGAATCCATTAGAAATTAAGAATTTAAAAAATCAAGAACATTACCTGAAATCTTTGATGCAAAAGAGAGTGTTTAGCTGAAGAAACTTTGAGAGAAAAGTTTTAGAGAAAATAATTACGTCAAAAGTGGATTTAGGAAAATAACTACCTTCCTTAATTAAACCCCTTTTAATTCACTAATTAAAACTCATTTAAAATAATTCAAATTGTGAGAAAAATTAGATTAAAAATTTTGGTAAATTAGCTCCTTAAAGATTCTAAGATTTGACCCTTTTTAAAATAGTCACTAAAAATAGTTTTTCACTCTTTTTATTTTGGTCACTAGCCAAAATGTCTAATTTCCAAATTCCACTTTCCAAAATTGACTTTAACAAAAATATCCATATATTAAATAATGATTTTAAGATATTTTTCTCATATATTTTCTCACACAAAAATATTTATTCCAATTTTTATCCTGAATCTGATTCGAATCTCTAATCACGGTCCACCAAACCGTCTAATCAACCTAGAAGCTCTTAGGCCCAAAACTGGGGCATTACAACTCTCCCCCACTTAGGAAATTTCGTCCTCGAAATTTACCTGAAGGAAATAAATGGGGAAACTGTTTCATCATGTCCGCCTTACTCTCTCTCGTGGCCTCCTCAACTCTACGGTGTTGCCACAACACCTTTACAAGCTCGATCATTTTTCCACGAAGAACCTTACTAATAGAATCATGGATCTTTACAGGTTCCACATCACAAGATAAATCCGGCTGTAACTCAATGTCCTCCACCGGCATAAAATGCGATTGATCTGACTAGTACTTCCGCAACATCGACACATGAAACACATCATGAATCTTTTACAACTCATGAGGCAACCTCAAACGATAAGCTACATGACCTATACGCTCCACAACCCCATACATTCCAATGAATCTCGAACTAAGCTTTCCCTTACGCCCAAACCGCATCACCTTCTTCCAAGGTGAGACCTTCAAGAACACATGGTCACCAACAACATACTCAATCTCCCTACGCTTCAAATCCACGTAGGATTTCTGACGATCCAAGGCCACTTTCAAGCGATCACAAATAAGCTTCACTTTCTCATTCGTGTCTTTCAACACATCCGACATAGAAACATGCTTTTCCCCAACCTCAGCCCAACACAAAGGCGACAACACTTCCTACCACACAAGGTCTCATACGGTGTCATTTGTATACTAGCCTAATAACTATTATTATAAGCAAACTCCACCAAAGGCAATAGTTTCTTCCAGGTTCTTTGGAACTTAATGATGCAACATCTCAACATATCCTCCAAGACCTGGATCACACGCTCAGACTGACCATCCGTCTGAGGATGATACGAAGTACTAAAATTCAGTTGTGTACCACAAAGCTAGATAAAAATACTCCAAAAACCTCGTTGTAAACCGTGGATCCCTATCCAAAACTATGGACTTTGGCACCTCGTGTAAAAGCACAATCTCAACAATATACAGATTTGCCAACTTATCCAAGGTATACGTTGTATTCACTGGCACAAAATATGCACACTTCATAACCGATCAACAATCACCCAAATGGAATCCTTCTTAGTTGGTGTCAATGATAGCCCATACACAAAATTCATGGTGATTCTCTTCCACTTCCATTCTGGTATCCTCAACGGTTGCAACAACCCGGAAGGAAACTGATGCTCAGCCTTGACATGCTGACATAAAATACATCTAGCAACAAAATTAGCCACATCTTTCTTTAAACCAACCCAATAATACTCATCTTTCAAGCCTCGATACATCTTAGTACTACCGGGATGCATAGCAAAAGGACTAGTATGTGCTTCGGTCAAAATGGTACGCCTTAACTCACCATCATTAGGCACCACCTTTCGATCTTTGAAATACAACACCCCATCATCATTAAAGTGAAAATCTGTCAGATTTCCATCCATGATATCCTTAACATGCGATACCAATGCCTCATTAAAAGGTTTCTTGTCCTTAATCAACTATAAAATATGGTTTTATTTGCAACTAGGCCAACAAGCCTCCATCCCACGTCTGTAACACCCCCATCTCGTCTTGGTCAGGAACCGGGTCGGAGCGAGTTACCAGTGAGTGATACGGTGAATTGGTGCGATAATTTCACTCAATGATTGTCACTTAGTCCAATATATGCTTATAATACCTTATTATACATAACACTAGCCCAATTTACCCAATGGGAAATAAAAATTGATCAATTCGGACTGATTCTTAATTTCTACGAGTTTTAGGGACTAAAATATAAATATTGTAAATTAGAGGTCCTTTATTGCAATTAACTGTACCATAATGAAATTTGATACAATATCAGTAAGTCTATAGATTTTCATATTCATCCGATGTTATTTACCCATCCAATTAGACTTGCCAAGATTTAGTGAACATTCTGTAAACAATGCAAATTTGTGTTCAACAGCCCCTAACCGATTTAACAAACACCATATCGAAACACTTGGTGTCGTATTGGTACGAGTATGTATGGAGTTAAACTCCAGATGAAACTGTCCAACTTCGTTTCGATACGGTCGAAGATCGTATCAAAACGACATACAATGATGCTAGCCCAATTCCCAACAACTCAAGCACTTGTATCAATACAGCTTGATCGGTATTGATACGGGTTGACTAACATTGACTTTGACCAAGACCCATTTTGATACATCATGCACTTGTACGGATGCCATTAATCCTCCAGACCTCACTGCCCAAAGTCGTACCAAATGCCTTGAAGCCATATCGATACTCTTGGGTTAGCCTTCAATTTGAATGGCCAAATATGCACTACCGTACCAAAATAGGTGGACCTGTATCAATACGACATGCATTGTAATGCCAAATTTTTTCTGGTTTTTAATTGAATTAGCCTGTTGAACGATGTCCAAATGCAATGAAATTTTACCAGCAAGTTTATTAAGCTATAATCTATTAGCATGTCAAATTTTGGGCTATCCAAATCCGTTTACTAGGTTTTTACCTTTTAATGCCAAATATGCATGTTTAGTCATTTTAAAGCTATACCAAAAGGCCATTTAGAGCCTTGGACACTTTTACATGCCATGCATAATACACACATATCAAAAGAGTCGCAAGTGACTAGTTCAACTACTTTGCCACCATCCTAGGAGTTTATAAGGGCAAAACACGTTACTTGAGGCTTGTAGTGACTTGTCAACAACGTCGATTCTCCGATCCCTAATAGTGATCTCCTTAACCTGAAATGTATGGAATGAAATGTATTAGGCATACTTTGCCTTGTGAGGTAGTCACTACTAAACACTTTATCAATGAAATGTATTCCAAATTATATCTTGACAATAACAATACAATGAATCAATAGTAACAATGCATAGATCATGTTCAATAGCAATAAGTCCATACTTCAGGATTAACCCGTACACTGAGCTCATGAATTCTATGGCATGCCAATTGTATCCAAAGTCCTTTCGAATCCAAAGTCCGGTAACAATATCAATGGTCGGTGTTCGGTAACAGTAGCAATATTCAATGTTCTTATCAATAAGCAATGAGTCAATATCAATATTCAATAGAAAAACCAATTGCAATGACAATGTCCAATAATTTCAATGAAAATAACAAGTGATCAATGTTTCACTTACAATATTTCGATAACAATAACCATGTTGATATCAATACTCGGTGACAATAGCTATAGTAATAGCAATGACAATATTCTATGATCAATATTCAATGCTCCTATGCTTCAATGGCAATAACGATGGAAAAATCGATAACAATGATCGATGAAAATTACAATAACGATAACAATAGAAATAACTATGCCCTGAGTCCAATGTTCCATGCTTCCATATTTCAATGGCAATATCAATGATCGATATTCAATGTAAGAACTTTCCTTAACTTACTAATGGAATCCACTAAGTTGTTCGATGCAATATTCCTTGACAATGATGTTAGCCATGTTATAATCAATAATAATGAAATCGAGAAAGACACCTAGCCTAATCCCGAGACTCTGACTACACTCACCTTGATAATCCGATGCTCATACGGCTCTCGGATGATAATTCCTTTGTCCCTAGCTTTCGTCATTGATGGTGGATGATCTCTATCCAATTCTTGATCTAGGTTAAACAATGGGAATCAGTTAGAATTGATAATACGATATCAAAATCAATATAACGATATCAATTTCGAAGATTAAAATAGCTATTTGCTATCAAATTTCATGGATAACCAAAACCTTAGCTTAAGATTAAGCTTGATTTATCCATGGATTTCATCGATAGTTTGGGGATTATGGCTTACCCGATCGATAGCAATGTTTCGATATCAATAAACCGAAGAAAACTCAAGCTTTTCTACCCTCAACAATGAAGGTGCTTGATTGTGGAAGATGAAGACAAGGGAGGTGCTTGCTTCTTTAGAAATCGAGTAAGCTTTCTTTACCCTTTATTCTTTCTTTTATTTCCGAATGCCTTAAGTTTTCCTTAAGGTGAAGGAAACTAATTCTAATCATCCACGTATGTGGTGATTGAAATTGAGGAAGGGCTAATCGCAAGGTTAGTCCCTCAACTCTCAATTCCCTAAGCTTCCAATTTCAATAATTTAGTCACTAAACAAATTTTCAATACATTCGATAAGGTCCTTAAACAATAATTTGAACCAATTAGAGTCCAATATCAATGCAATTAACCTCATGGTCAAAGTCAACACAGTATTTGGACAGTTCTGAAGTAGGGTTTCTAATAGTCGAAACCCAATTCTGACTAGACCGAATTTTGGGATGTTACAATTCTCCCCCTTAAGAAAAAATCATCCTCGAATTTTTACCTGAATCGAAGAGATGAGGGTATTGCTTCTTCATCAAATTCTCTGGTTCCCAAGTTGCTTCTTCCACGAAATGGCTCCTCCAAAGCACTTTAACTAAAGGGATAGTCTTGTTACGAAGTCTTTTGACTTCTTTTGCAAGAATTTGAACTGGTTCTTCCTCATAGGACAAGTTTGATTGAATTTCCACAGATTTAGGTTCAATGATATGCGAAGGATCATAACGATACTTCTGAAGCATTGATACATGAAACACATCATGGATCTTACTAAGTTTTGATGGAAACGATAAGCGATAAGGCTAATTTTCTCAATAACCTTGAAAGTTCCGATAAATCGGGGACTCAACTTCCCCTTTTTTGCCAAATCTTATAAATTTATTCCATGGTGAGACTTTAAAGGAAGAGTTTTTCGCCAACTTCATATTGTATATTCCTTCGCTTAAGATCGACATAGGCCTTCTTTCAGTTAAAGGCAACTTTTAAGATATCATGGATGGTTGTAATCCGTTCCTCAGTTTCTCAAAGTAAGTCAGGGCCCAACACCTTTCCTTCACCGAGTTTAGACCAACACAATGGAGTTCTGCATCGTCTTCCATACAATGCTTCATATAGTGCCATCTTAATGGAAGCTTGATAATTGTTGTTGTAGAAAAACTCGATAAGAGGTAAGGATTTCTCCCAAGAGCTTCCAAAATCAATGATGCACGCTCAAAGCATATCTTCCAAGATTTTGATTACCCTTTCTGGCTGGCCATCAGACTGAGGGTAAAAAGTAGTACTAAGATTAACTCTGGTGCCCAAGTCTCCTTTCAAAGACTTCTAGAACCGAGATGCAAATTGTGGATCCCGATCAGAAATAATAGACTGAGGCACTCCGTGGAGTTGTATAACTTCCTTAATATACAAGTCAACTAGCTTAGAAAGACCATAGTCCATCTGAACTGGCAAGAAATGGGCTGACTTAGTGAGACGGTCTACAATGATCCAAATGGCATCATGTTTAGCGGGAGTCAAGGGTAGACCACTAACAAAATCCATAGTGATCTTTTCCCACTTCTATTGCAATAGATCGATGGGTTGCAACAAGCCAGTGGGAACATGATGCTCAGCCTTGACACGTTGACACGTGAGACATTTAGACAAAAATTAGGTTATGGCTTTCTTCATGCCCGACCACCAATATAGTTCCCGGAGGTCCTTGTACATTTTAATTGACCCTAGGTTGACGAAGAAAAAGCTCGAATGAGCTTCCTTAAGGATATTGGTACGGAGAGATTCATCATTGGGTACATAAACCCGATCACGAAAACATAAAAGTCCCTCAGAATAGATTTCGAAGTAGGGGTTATCTTGCAGCTTAGAAATGATAACTTGAAGTTCAAGATCTTGATTTTTGCAATGCTTGAATTCTCGATACGATGATAAACTGAACTTGGAGTTCATCTACGAGACAACGATGCTTCCGAATATAGAAGTGAGAATTGATAGCTTGAGAGACTAAAATACAAGGAATTTACAATAAGTCGATATACTAATCAATATATTGGATTTAGTGATCAATAACGATACTTACCAGGCAGAGGTTTGTAGCTGAGTGCACCAGCTACAACATTGGCCTTTCCTGGATGGTAATCAATAACAAGATCGTACTCCTTGAGGAGTTATATCCATCTCAATTGCTGAAGATTTAACTTCTTTTGAGTTAATAAATACTTAAGGCTTTTATGATCGGTGAAGAGATAACACTTTTCTCTATAGAGATAGTGTCTCCATATTTTCAATGCAAAGACAACTACAACCAACTCTAGGTCATAAGTAGGATAATTTATCTCATGTGGTTTTAGTTGCCTCGAAGCATAGGTAATGAATTTGCCTTCTTGCATCACTATGTATCCTAACCCGAGATACAAAGCATCACTGTAAATGGTGTAGTCCTTTCCAGACTCGGGTTGGGTTAGGACCGGTGCATGGGTTAACACTTGCTTCAATTGATCAAAGCTTCTTTGTTGATCTGTAGACTAAACGAACGAAGCTTCCTTTCTTAACAACTTAGTCAAAGGAGCTGCTATCATAGAGAATCCTTTGACGAATCTTCTATAATAGCCATCGAGACCAAGAAAACTTCTCACCTCACCAATGTTCTTCGGTGGGTGCCAATCAACAATGGCTTGTATTTTCTCCGGATCCACCTGGATGCCCGAAGCCGATACAATGTGCCCAAGAAAGGCAATTTCGGTAATCCAAAACTCACATTTAGAGAAGTTGGCATATAATTGCTTTTCTCAAAGAGTTTGAAGCACAATACGATGGTGATCTCGATGCTCGACAGGGTTCTTAGAATAGATCATAATGTCATCAATAAACACCACTACGAATTTATCAAGATAGGGTCTGAAAACCCAATTCATTAAATCCATAAAGGTTGTTGGTGCATTAGTTAGCCCAAAAGGCATCACCAAGAATTTGTAGTGCCCGTATCTCATTCAAAAAGTTGTATTGGGTACATCACATTCTTTGACTCTCATCTGATAATACCCAGATCTTAAATCGATCTTGGAAAACATGGAGGCATCATTAAGCTGATCGAATAGGTCATCTATACTTGGTTAAGGATACTTATTCTTAATGGGCACCTTGTTCAACTGTAGGTAGTTGATACACAATCTCACGGAACCATTATTTTTCTTAACAAAGAGAACCGGTGCTCCCCAAGGAGAGGAACTCGATCAAATAAAACCTTTACTCAAAAGGTTTTAAATTTGAGCCTTCAGCTTTTTGAGTTCGACGGTTCCCATATGATAAGGTGCAATAGAAACTGGGACAGTACCAAGTTGTACTTCGATACCGAATTCGACTTCATGGGTTGGAGGTAATCCTGAAAGTTCATTAGAAAAGACATCCGAAAACTCAAATACAGTGTCAACCTTCACAAAATAGAGTTCTTCCTTGGCTTCCAATGTCAAAGCTTGCAATGAAGGGTTTCTTGAACTCATTAACATGATACTCTCCTTGCCAATACCTCAAAGATACAACTTCCTCTTGCCACAATCTACCCACGCTTGATGCTCACTAAGCCAATTTAGACCCAATATAACATCAAACTCATGGATCGTTAGGGCCAACAGATTGGCCACAAAAGGAATCTCTTGAATCACTAAGGGGCAATTCTTGCATATAAGAGTTACAGTGACACAATCACCCAAAGGATTTGTTATAGAAATCCTTGGTGATATAGGTTTAGATGATAATCTATGCCTCTTAACCAACACGGTGCTGATAAAAGAGTGGGTAGAACCAGGATCAATCAATGCATATAGAGGATAGGAATACAATTCAATGGTACCTGCAACGACATCAAGTTCATCCCCTTCTTCCCTGCTCCTCACATGATACATTTGGGCATGTGCCTTGGATTCTTCCTCAACGTCTTGCCAGAGCCACCAGGTCTCCTTGTAGCTCCCGATGAACCTTGTATTGGCCCCTTACCTTGGAAGGACTAAGTAGGGGTTACAATGTTAGCTGGTGTAGCATTAGACTTGGTGCATTCAAAGGACAATCACGGATGAAGTGGCCTTGTTCACAACAAAAGAAATAAGCTCCAATCTATTTACAACATGGACCTGTTGGATGCCTGTTCTGACAGCAGTTATAAACAGGGTGCTGTAAACCTCTATTAGAGACTCTAGTGCTCTCAATCGAGGCTGCCTTGGAAAAAGACTGAGTCATAGTCTGAGGCTTCTCAGTGTTCCCAGAACGAGATGGTTGCGGATACACATGTTGCTTAGAGCCTTGATACTTTCCCTTATTGTTCCATCTAAGAGGTTAAGAATTATCTCTAACCCTCTTCTCGGATTTGCCTGACCCACTGGACCTTTGGGCTTTCAATGATGCTTCGGTGGCTTTGACTCAGTTCACCAAGTCCTGGAAATTAGTGATGCTCAAAGCAGTGAACACAGGGAGAAGTTCATCACTAAGCCCAGCAATGAACATGCGGCACTTCTCTTCTTCCTTCTTAATATATTCAGGACCATATCAACAATACTTGCAGAAATCACGAATGTACTGCTTGACTGGTCGCCTATCTTTCTTGAGGTGGAGAAAGATGTTGCATCTCTCCATGAGGTAGTACTCACTAACATACGTCTTTCGAAATTCTTAAAGGAATAACTCCCAAGTGACAGTTTCCTCGGGAATGGTAAGAATAATGGTCTCCCACCACTAAAGTGCTTCATGAGCTAGCAACTCTAGGGCGCACTCTAGCTTGTGCTCATCAGAACACTGCAATTGCTTGTTTAGAATTCTCAATGTGTTGTCCAACCAATACTCGGCGATCTCAGGATTATCATTATCCTGACTAGAGAAAGTGTATGCCCGGAGTGATGCCAGCTTGTCAATAGGGGCTCGAGCATGTTGGACAACTGGTAGGGTAGGTTGCACTACCGTCTTGGTTCTCATAGATGTCATAAATTGCTTAAACATCTCAGCCATATTCTGGTAGCATTCAGCCTGCGCATTAGGTAATATCGGCTATACATTCTGGGGTAGGGGATTAGGTGGGTTCAAAGTTTCTTCCCCCTTACTTTCTTGTTGTATGTCGAGGACCCGGTGGTAGGCTCGCTTATATGGGTTAGTTAGACCCAGACATATCTATAACATACAAAGATCAACTTAGTCGACAAGTCGCAATATACAATATACAACTCCTAGGTGGCAAATGAACACAATAATAATACAATAAGCTTCAGTTTAGACCTAGAATCAACTAAAATCTAGCTTTGATACCACAAATGTAACACCCCCATCCTGACTTGGTCGGCAATCGGGTCGGAGCGTGCTACTAGTGAGCGATACAGTGAATCAGTGCGATAATTTCACTCAATGATTATCACTTAGTCCAAGCTATGCTTTTTAAACCTTATTATACATAACATTAGCCAAATGTATCCAATTGGAAATAAAAATTGATCAATTAGGATTGATTCTTAAATTCTATAAGTTTTAGGGACTAAATTGTAAATATAGTAAATTAGAGGTCCTTTAATGAAATTAAATGCACCATAATGAAATTCAATATAGTATCGGAAAGTCTACAGATTTTTATATTAATCCGATGTTATTTACACATCCAATTAGACTTGCCAAGATTTAGTGACCATTCTATAAATAATGCAAAACTGTGTTCAACAACCCCTAACCAATTTAACAGACACCGTATTGAAACACTTGGTGCCGTATCGGTACGGGTATGCATGAAGTTAAACTCCAGATGAAACTATCCAACTTCATTTCGATACAATCTTCGACCGTATCGAAAGGGCGTGCAAGGATGATAGCCCAATTCCCAACAACTCAAGAACTCATATCGATACAACTTGACCGGTATCGATACGGGTTGACTAATGTTGACTTTAACCAAGACCCATTTTGATACACCCTGTACTCGTACTGATGCCATTAATCCTCCAGACCTCATTGCCCAAAGTCGTGCCGAAATGCCTTGAAGCCGTATCGATCTGCTTGGGTTAACCTTCACTTTGAATAGCCAAATATGCACTAACGTATCAAAATAGGTGGACCCGTATCGGTACAGCCTGCATTGTAATGACAAAATTTATCTAGTTTTTAATCGAATTAACATGTTGAACGATGTCCAAATGCAATGAAATTTTACCAGCAAGTTTGTTAAGCTATAATCTATCAACATGTCAAATTTTAGGGCTATCCAAATCCGTTTACTAGGTTTTTACCTTTTAGTGACAAATATGCATATTTAGTCATTTTAAAGCTATACCAAAAGGCCATTTAGAGCCTTAGACACTTTGACATGCCATGCATAATACACACATATCAAAAGAGTCGAAAGTGACTAGTTCAACTACTTTGCCACCATCCTAGCAGTTCATAAGGGCAAAACACGTTACTTGAGGCTTGTAGTGACTTGTCAACAATGTCGATTCTCCGATCTCCAACAGTGAACTCCTTAACCTGAAATGTATGGAATGAAATGTGTTAGGTATACTTTGCCTAGTGAGGTAGTCACTATTAAACACTTTATCAATTAAATGCATTCCAAAATATATCTTGACAATAACAATGCAATGAATCAATAGTAACAATGCAATGATCGTGTTCAATAGCAATAAGTCCATATTTCAATATTAACCCTTGGATAGATTCGGGATAGTGGATACGCGAATTCCTACACCTCGCCAAATCAATGAATGGTCTAGTCCCTCCACCTCTCCAATATGACCAATAACACATACATTCCTCCGCCTCGCCACAATAAAGGCCATAGCCCAAGGACCGTAGTCCACTGATAAGTGTTCAAAAGTACTATTTTTATTACCCTTTTTACTCATAATATTGTTAGACTTAAGCTCATATTAGTTGCATAATTAGTTATGCATGCATTAATTCATGTTTCTTTCCACCGTTGAGCTTGATTACATAACTTGGTGATTTTTGTGGAAAAAGATGCTGCTTTGGTGTGTTTTTGTGTGTGTGCAGGATCACTTGCCAAAGCAAGGCTAGTGCTAGTTGCCAGGGCAATGCATGAAGGAGATGTCGAGCTAGTTGCCAAGGCAATGCATGAAGGAGACGCCGAGCCAGTTGCCATGGCAATTGTCGACAAGAGCAAAGGTGATATGGATGTCGAAATTAATGACTATACAAGCCCAAGATGACGTGGAGCAAAGCCCAAACCCAAAGGAATTTGATTTCCATATAGAGATTAAAGAAGAATTAAATTCCAAGAAGATAGGAGAAGTTCTAGTAGGAATACAATTATAATAAAGAATTATATTCTTTAAAGATAATTTAATTCCAACTCAAACTCCTCCTCAAAGAAGGACTTTGGCCTAGCCCTATAAATAGCAAGGAGATTTCGACAAGAAGGAGGGAGTTAGCAATAGGGAAATTTTGACAAGTCCAAGGAGAGCAAGAAGAGAGGATTTTCGACAACTCCAAAGGACAAGAAGGAAGAGATTTCGACAAGATAACAAGGGGGAGAGAGTTCAATTTCTTCTTCTTCTTTGCTTCCATTAGATTCATGGTTTGGGGATTATTCTTTGTATATCTTTTGAACCCAACCATGAACTAACTTAATTAGTTGAGGTTATTGTGTTTTGTTGTTGTGAGAAACAATTGGATTTTGTTTAGGTAATAAGAGTTTGCACTTTTCTATTCAAGGTTTACTCATTCTTGGCTTTTATTCTTGTTTGCGAGTGAATTGGGAGAGGATCTCGTAACTCCATCTATTTATCTAATATCGGGAGAGTTAGATTCAAGAAACGAATGAGTATGGTTTTTATTCAATCTATTGATGGTGAAGATTAATCCGGCTTAGGAATAAGTTAAGGATTTCAACGGCTAAGAGGAGCGCAAGATTGGTTGTTGTTCACCCTTGATTCACGCAGGGATGTATTATCAAGGCATGCGCAAGTAGTTAGAGTTTCTACTTAGGGATAAGAAGAAACCATTGAAGAACGCTCCGCCGAACCTTGAAGTTGCTGCCCAGACGCCCAAGTAGTTGCCCAGCTAGTTGCCCAGGCAACCATCGATTAGTTGCCAAGGCAACCCCGCTGTGCAAGTTGCCACGGCAACTGAGTTGCCCTTGTACTCTTTTACCAAGACGATCCAATCGGCTATCACACCTCAACTCACGATAACCTGGCCTATTCTCTATTTTTCTTTCATCTATTCTTTTACTTTATTGCTTTCTATATTAGTTGTTAATTAAAACCTCTATTATCAATTGTGTTTTTATTTTCACAGTGCAATAACTTAAGCAAAGTGGCCCAAACCAATCCCTGTGGAGACGATACTCGATACTCATATCACTTTATTACTTACGACGTGTATACTTGCACATTTGCATAGAACTTATCACACACAACAAGTTTTTGGCGTCGTTGTCGGGGATTGGCAATTGGTGTTAGTTGTTTTTGTTATTGCATTTTTTTCTCTTAGTTTTACTAACTTTTCTTTTTGTTTGTTTTATAAAAAATAAATTAGGTGCGCTACAAGTTAAGGAACATCAACATGTCGGGAAATAAAAGCCAATCTATTCGAGAGATGATGTTGGAAGATATGAATCAATCCAATCAAGAGTTCCTTGTACCCTTTGATGATTACCTATACCAACCGAGAAAAGCCCAAAGAACTTATACCGTGGAAAAATCTTGTGCTATGTGTGGAGAACATCATGTGTTTGAAAATTGCCCTCACATTTTCGGTGCATATAACTACATGGAGGACCATAGAGGGAACCATCAGCAAAATTCTTCATGGTATGGTCAAAAAGCTCAAAATTTTTTTTACCATAACAATTTTGCATGAAGAATGATATGCCATGGCAATGTAGTCCTTTTCAAGAGCATTCCAATTCCTTGGAGGAAACGTTACTAGCTTCCTTGGCTAGACTTGATGGATCAATTGAAGAGATTCGAGAACTATCAAAATCTATGGATACGAGGATAGTTCAGTGGGATGCAACCTTAGGGGATTCAGAAGATCAATTGGGGAGATCCACATATGTCATGGATAACATGCACCAACAATTCATTCCTAAGGATACTGACGTCCCAAGGCAAGAAAATAAAGAACAATACAAAGAAATCTCTCTGATGTGTGAGGAACAATTAAAACCTCAAAGTCAAGAGGATGCCAATGAGAGAGACTGCCCAACACATGATGAGCTTGAACAACAAATTGCCTCGGCAATGATTGAGGAGCCTGAACAGAGCAATGCCGCGACAACACTCGGTGAAGCTGCGAACAACAATACTACAGCAAATTCTGAGGAACCTGATGCCCAGAAGGTTACAAAGTTGATGTTGAAGTAGGAATGTGTAGATTGCTCTCATCTACAATTGCCACGGCAATTACACGACCACATGCAAGATCAACGAGATGATAATACTTTGCCAATGGAATATGAGCAGGTAATAGTTGAACCTTTTGAATTCTTTAAAAACTCACCTTGTCCATTGCAGGTATGTCTTGAGGAACCGAGGTTGGTAGATTTGAAGCCATCGAAATCTCTACTGATGGAGATGTTTGAGAGGCCAAAAGAAAAAGGTGTTTGGATTCATAAAGCTCTTCAGAAAATTGATTCTTCCCTTGGCTTAAAGCAAAATTTGACAACTGATTACCACGACAATTGGCTTGAGCAGCAATTGCCACGACAACAAAGGCTACATCCAACCATGATAGAAGTCGACAAGAATGAGGTAATTGAATGGTTGAGAATGGATATAATTTTTCCTATTAATATATTTATGCCTTCAGGAATAGTAGCAAGGTGGAGAGTATACATAGACTACAGGCGAACAAAGAAGAAAGACACATCCACTATGGTAATGCAAAAGGGAGTAGCTGGGAGCACACTGGCCCAACTCTTTTTGGGCAATATTGTCACCCGATGGAGGGTACGAATGGACTATAAGAAGTATCAGAAACGACTCTCCTCAAGTTTTCTCAGATATGCAGTAACATTAGAAGTGGTCACTTTAGGAGATGCCTGAGCATGCTCTCCTTTCAATATTTTCTTTTTATTTTTATTTTTAGGAGATATTATATTTTTCTTCAATATCTTTAGTTTCCAGGTTTTCTTTATTTTCTTTTCCACAACAAGACTCACAACCATCATGCTAAGGAAATTTACTACCGACTACTTGCCACAACAACCACAACAGAAACTGGCAATGCCCAGGCAACAACAATGGCTTCAGCAACTACTGATGCCCATGCAAGTGAACTTGCATCGGCAAACATGGATCAAATCAAAGCAATACTATTCATGTGGTACCAGCATTCAACCACCGACCTAAAAATGAATCAAGCAAACGACACAAAGGAAACTTATCACTCGAGGTGACGACCTCTCTGACTAACTCATTTCATTTAGTTTCTTTTAAATTTTATTTCATTTTTACATGCATTGAGGACAATGCTTCTCTCGAGTTTGGGGGGTGTTGGTTTCTAGTTAGTTTCATGATTAGTTGCATTCATCTTTAGCAATCACATATAGGTTGCATATGTTACTTGCCATGCCTTTAATTTGATTTAATTGCTTAAGACTTGTTGAATATCCAATGATGAATTTTTGCCACTGCACTTAATTGAAAGAACCTTTAATTTTAGGATTACATGAAAATAACTTAGAATTTTACTATGATGCTGAATTTTTTTACACGGTTGTGGCTTGTTGATTGAAAGAAACTTAGTGAACTTAGGTTGCTTAAAATTAGGGTAAATTTAAAATTGAAAATTAAAAGTTAAATTCTTGCTAGAGGTGCCCGAAACTGGCTCTAGTAGTAAATGCACTTTCTTGCTAGAGGTGCCTGAAACTGGCTCTAGTAGTTAATGCACATTAAAGAATCGCTAGAGGTGCTCGAAATTGGCTCTAGTCGACCAAAATAAAATAAGGAATTGCTTACTTTGCTAGAGGTGCCCGAAAGTGGCTCTAGTGAAAATAAAAATAAAATGCCCCAATAATTAAATTAATAAAAGCCTGTAGTTCACATAGAATCTTGAAAATCAACTTGTTCACAACTACGCACACACATTGTCACGGGCATTATAGTTTGGTTCTGGGTAATTTTTGTGCTATCCGAAAAATTAAAAGGTGATCATACTTTGTGCCACGGTTCCGAGGTTTGAATTCAAGTTTGAAGCATGTCTTTGATGATTAAAGTCTTGGCAGGTAATTGTTAGTTTGCATTGCTTGAGGACAAGCAATAGTTCGAGTTTGGGGGCGTGATAAGTGTTCAAAAGTACTAATTTTATTACCCTTTTTACTCATAATATTGTTAGACTTAAGCTCATATTAGTTGCAAAATTAGTTATTCATGCATTAATTCATGTTTCTTTCCACTGTTGAGCTTGATAACATAACTTGGTGATTTTTGTGGAAAAAGATGCTGCTTTGGTGTGTTTTTGTGTGTGTGCAGGATCACTTGCCAAAGCAAGGCTAGTGCTAGTTGCCAGGGCAATGCATGAAGGAGATGTCGAGCTAGTTGCCAAGGCAATGCATGAAGGAGACGCTGAGCCAGTTGCCATGGCAATTGTCGACAAGAGCAAAGGTGATATGGATGTCGAAATTAATGACTATACAAGCCCAAGATGACGTGGAGCAAAGCCCAAACCCAAAGGAATTTGATTTCCATGTAGAGATTAAAGAAGAATTTAATTCCAAGAAGATAGGAGAAGTTCTAGTAGGAATACAATTATAATAAAGAATTATATTCTTTAAAGATAATTTAATTCCAACTCAAACTCCTCCTCAAAGAAGGACTTTGGCCTAGCCCTATAAATAGCAAGGAGATTTCGACAAGAAGGAGGGAGAGAGCAATAGGGAAATTTTGACAAGTCCAAGGAGAGCAAGAAGAAATGATTTTCGACAACTCCAAAGGACAAGAAGGAAGAGATTTCGACAAGATAACGAGGAGGGAGAGAGTTCGATTTCTTCTTCTTCTTCTTTGCTTCCATTAGATTCATGGTTTGGGGATTATTCTTTGTATATCTTTTGAACCCAACCATGAACTAACTTAATTGGTTGGGGTTATTGTGTTTTGTTGTTGTGAGAAACAATTGGATTTTGTTTAGGTAATAAGAGTTTGCACTTTTCTATTCAAGGTTTACTCATTCTTGGCTTTTATTCTTGTTTGCGAGTGAATTGGGAGAGGATCTCGTAACTTCATCTATTTATCTAATATCGGGAGAGTTAGATTCAAGAAACGAATGAGTATGGTCTTTATTCAATCTATTGATGGTGAAGATTAATCCGGCTTAGGAATAAGTTAAGGATTTCAACGGCTAAGAGGAGCGCAAGATTGGTTGTTGTTCACCCTTGATTCACGCAGGGATGTATTATCAAGGCATGCACAAGTAGCTAGAGTTTCGACTTAGGGATAAGAAGAAACCATTGAAGAACGCTCCGCCGAACCTTGAAGTTGCTGCCCAGACGCCCAAGTAGTTGCCCAGCTAGTTGCCCAGGCAACCATCGATTAGTTGCCAAGGCAACCCCGCTGTGCAAGTTGCCACGGCAACTGAGTTGCCCTTGCACTCTTTTATCAAGACGATCCAATCGGCTATCACACCTCAACTCACGATAACCTAGCCTATTCTCTATTTTTCTTTCATCTATTCTTTTACTTTATTGCTTTCTATATTAGTTGTTAATTAAAACCTCTATTATCAATTGTGTTTTTATTTTCACAGTGCAATAACTTAACCAAAGTGGCCCAAACTAATCCCTGTGGAGACGATACTCGATACTCATACCACTTTATTACTTGCGACGTGTATACTTGCACATTTGCGTAGCACTTATCACACGCAACATCCACCTATACACTGAGCTCATGAATTCTATAGCATGCCAATTGTATCCAAAGTCCTTTCGAATCCAAGGTCCAGTAACAATATCAATGATCGGTGTTCGATACAATTGAAATATCCAATGTTCTTATCAATAAGCAATGAGTCAATATCATTATTCAATAGCAAAAGCAATGGCAATGACAATGTCCAATGATTTGAATGACAATAGAAATGATCAATGTTTCACTTACAATATTTTGATAACAATAACTATGTCGATATCAATACTCGGTGACAAAAGCTATAGCAATAGCAATGACAATGTTCTATGATCAATATTCAATGCTCATATGCTTCAATGGCATTAACGATGGCGAAATCGATAACAATGATCGATCACAATGACAATAACAATAACAATAGCAATAACTATACCCTGAGTCCAGTGTTGCATGCTTCCATATTTCAATGGCAATATCAATGATCGATATTCAATGCAAGAACTTACCTTAACTTACCAATGGAATCCACTAAGTGGTTCAATGCAATATTCCTTTGACAATGATGTTAGCCATGCTATAATCAATGATAATGAAAGCGGAAAAGGCACCTAGCCTAATCCCAAGACTCTGACTACACTCACCTCGATAATCTGATGCCCCTACGGCACTCGGATGACAATTCCTTTATCCCTAGCTTTCGTCGATGATGGTGGATGATTTCTATCAAATTCTTGAGCTAGGTTAAACAATAGGAATCGATCAAAATAGATAATACGATATCGAAATCAATATAATGATATCAATATCGAAGATTAAACTAGCTATTTGCTATCAAATTTCATGGATAACCAAAACCTTAGCTTAATATTGAGCTTGATTTATCCATGGATTTCATCGATAGTTTGGGGATTATGGTTACCCAATTGATAGCAATGTTTCGATATCAATAAACTGAAGAAAACTCAAACTTTTTTACCATCAACAATGGAGGTGCTTGCTTGGTGGAAGATGGAGATAAGAGATGTGCTTGCTTCTTTAGAAATCAGGTAAGCTTTCTTTACTCTTTATTCTTTCTTTTATTTCCTAATGCCTTAAGGTTTACTTAAGGTGAAGGAAACTAATTTTGATCATCCACGTATGTGGTGATTGAAATTGAGGAGGGGCTAATCGCAAGTCAGTCCCTCAACTCGCAGTTCCCTAAACTTATACCCCCAAACTTCCAATTTCTATAATTTAGTCACTAAACAAATTTTCAATACATTCAATAAGGTCCTTAAAAAATAATTTGACCTAATTAGAGTCCAATATCAATGAAATTGAACTTATGGTCATGGTCAACATAGTATTTGGATAGCTCCGATGTAGGTTTTTGATCACCGGAACCCAATTTTGACTAGACCGAATTTTGGGATGTTACAGCGTCACACTCAACCGTACAAACATCACCCTCAACTCCACCACAATCTTCCTACTCAAGGCATCAGCCAAAATATTAGCCTTATCCATATGATACTCAATCGTCAAATCATAATCCTTAAGCAACTCCAACCATCTACAAAGCCTAAGATTCAAATCCTTTTGTGTTATTGTTTGAATATTTTGCAAACTTGTATGAAAGTCCAAACAACTTGAAAATATGTTTAAAAATGTTTCCAAGGCTTTTGGCATGTTTTTAAAGGATTTTATATTTCCAAACTAGCCATTTTCTCAGCCCCGTACCGATGCAGTACAACATTGTATAGATTTCTTTTAGGGGTTTTAGCTACAGGCAAATTCTAATAGCAAAAACCCGTACCGATACATGCTTAGCTGTACCGACACGGAGAGGGTCATACCGATACAACTCAAAGCGTATCGATAGCCTATGCCTTAACTACTCCAACGGCTATTTCCTAAACAGGGTCGTATCGATATAGGTGCCCCGTGTAATGATACCAACTGCACCAGATTGGGAAATTCAACATGTGAATTGTTGCGCGTAATAAGTGCTACGCAATTGTGCAAGTATACACGTTGCAAGTTATAGTATAAAAGATATCGTCTCCACAGGGATTGGTGCTACTTCAAGAATCTAGTCTCTTGCACTGTAAAAAGTAAAAACACAAATAAAGGATTATAGGAGTTTAACTAATAACTAATCTAGAAAGCAATAAAGTAAAAGAAAAGATGAGATCAAATGAGAGAGAGATAGGCCAGGTTATCGTGAGTTGAGGTGTGATAGCCGATTGGATCGTCTTGGTAAAAGAGTGCATGGGCAACTCAGTTGTCGTGGCAACTTGCACAACGGGGTTGCCTTGGCAACTAATCGATGGTTGCCTGGGCGACTAGTTGGGCGTCTGGGCAGCAACCTTCAAGGTTCGACAGAGTGTTCTTCAATGGTGTCTTCTTATCCCTAAGTCGAAACTCTAGCTACTTGTGCATGCCTTGATAATACATCCTTGCGTGAATCAAGGGTGAACAACAACCAATCTTGTGCTCCTCTTAGCCGTTGAAATCCTTAACTTATTCCTAAGCCGGATTAATCTTCACCATCAATAGATTGAATAAAGACCATACTCATTCGTTTATTGAATCTAACTCTCTCGATATTAGATAAATAGATGAAGTTACGAGATCCTCTCCCAATTCACTCGCAAACAAGAATAAAAGCCAAGAATGATTAAACCTTGAATAGAAAAGTGCAAACTCTTATTACCTAAACAAAATCCAATTGTTTTTCACAACAACAAAACACAATAACCCCAACCAATCAAGTTAGTTCATGGTTGGGTTCAAAAGATATACAAAGAATAATCCCCAAACCATGAATCTAATGGAAGCAAAGAAGAAGAAGAAGAAGAAATCGAACTCTCTCCCCCTTTTTCTCTCTTGTCGAAATTTCTCTCTTCTTGCCCTATGGGGTTGTCGAAATTTTCCATTTTCTTGCTCTCTCCAAGTTGACGATATGGTGCTTTATTTATAGGGTTAGATCAAAGTCCTTCTTTGAGGAGGAAGTTAAGCTGGAATTAAATTATCTTTAAAGAATATAATTCTTTATTATAATTATATTCCTACTAGAACTTCTCCTATCTTCTTGGAATTTAATTCTTCTTTAATCTCTTCATGGAAATCAAATTCCTTTGGAATTGGGCTTTGCTCCACGTCATCTTGGGCTTGTCTAGTCATCAATTTCGACTACCATATCACCTTTGGTCTTGTCGACAATTGCCCGCAAACTGCTCTCTGCGTCTCCTTCATGCATTGCCCTGGCAACTAGCTCGGCATCTCCTTCATGTATTGCCCTGGCAACTAGCTCTAGCCTTGCTTTGGCAAGTGATTTTGCACACACATAAAATTACACCAAAGCAGCATCTTTTTCCACAAAAATCACCAAGTTATGTAATTAAGCTCAACGGTGGAAAGAAACATGAATTGATGCATGAATGACTAATTATGCAACTAATATGAGCTTAAGTCTAACAATAATATGAGTAAAAAGGGTAATAAAAATAGTAATTTTAAACATTTATCACGCCCCCCAAACTCGAACTATTGCTTGTCCTCAAGCAATGCAAACTAACAATTACCTGCCAAGACTTTAATCATCAAAGATATGCTTCAAACTTGAATTCAAACAACAGAACCATGGCACAAAGTATGATCACCTTTTAATTTTTCGGATAGCACAAAAATTACCCGGAACCAAACTATAATGCTCGTGACAATGTATGTGCGTAGTTGTGTACAAGTTGATTTTCAAGATTCTATGTGAACAATAGGCTTTTATCAATTTAATTATCAGGGCATTTATTTTTATTTTCACTAGAGCCAATTTCGGGCACCTCTAGCAAAGTAAACAATTTCTCATTTTATTTTAGTCGACTAGAGCCAATTTCGGGCACCTCTAGCAAAGTAAACAATTTCTCATTTTATTTTAGTCGACTAGAGCCAGTTTCGGGCACCTCTAGCAAGAATTTAACTTTTAATTTTCAAATTTTAAATTTACCTAAATTTTAAGCATCCTAAGTTCACTAAGTTTCTTTCAATCAACAAGCCACATCCGTGTAAAAAAAATTCAGCATCATAGTAAAATTCTAAGTTCTTTTCATGTAATCCTAAAATTAAAGGTTCTTTCAATTAAGTGCAGTGGCAAAAATTCATCATTGGATATTCAACAAGTCTTAAGCAATTAAATCCAATTAAAGGCATGGCAAGTAACATATGCAACATATATGTGATTGCTAAAGATGAATGCAACTAATCATGAAACTATCTAGAAGCCAACACCCCCCAAACTCGAGAGAAGCATTGTCCTCAATGCATGAAAAAGTGAAACAAAATTTTAAAAAAAAACTAAATGAAATGAGTTAGTCGAAGAGGTCGTCACCTCGAGTGATAAGTTTTCTTCGTGCCGTTTGCTTGATTCATTTTCCGATCGGTGGTTGAATGCTTGTGGCTGGTACCGCGTGAATAGCATTGCTTTGGTTTGATCCATGTTTGCCGAGGCAGGTTCACTTATACGGGCATCAGTAGTTGCCGAAGCCATTGTTGTTGCTTGGGCATCGCCAGTTTCTGTTGTGGTTGCTGTGGCAAGTAGTCGGCAGTGAATTTCCTTAGCATGGTGGTTGTGAGTCTTGTTGTGGAAAAGAAAACCTGGAAACTAAAGATAATGGAGAAAAATAAAATCTTTCCTAAAAATTCCAAAAATAAATAAAGAGAGAAAAAAATAACCAAAAATAATAAAAAGAAAAAAAATAGTTCGAAAAAAATAAAAAGAAAAAGAAAATATCGAAATGAGAGCATGCTCATGCATCTCCTAAGGTGTCAACTTCTTTGTTTCGTTCTACATGGGCACCGTTGTAGTGCTTCAATCTCAGTCGGTTAACTTTGAATTCATGTTCGTCGGTAATGGACTTGATTATCACGGCACCATGGGAGAATGGTTTGACAACTTCGAATGGTCCCGACCATCTTGATTTTAGTTTTCCTGGGAAAAGTTTTAGCCGAGAATTGAACAAGAGAACTAGTTGCCCTGGCATGAATTGTCGCGGCAATAGTTTCTTGTCGTGCCATTGCTTTGTTTTCTCCTTGTAGATTTGTTCATTGTTATAGGCGAGTGCACGAAATTCTTCTATCTCGTTGAGGTACAACAAACGCTTTTTTCTGGCACTTTCCTAATCCATACTCACGATCTTGATTGCCCAATATGCCTTGTGTTCGATTTCCACCGGTAGATGGCATGTTTTGCCATAGACGAGTCGGAAAGGGGAAATACCTAAGGGTGTTTTGAATGCAGTGCGATATGCCCAAAGTGCGTCATCTAGTCTTGCTAACCAATCCTTCCTAGAGGGATTTACAACTTTCTCGAGTATACCCTTCAATTCCCGGTTGGAAATTTCTGCTTGCCTATTGGTTTGTGGGTGATATTGCCCGTCCTATGGCAATGATAACATTGCTTGTAAAACTCTTGGGCATCTTTGTACAGTGTTGTCCAATACAAATCGGATTGCAAAACTTTGGCCGCGGTACGAGTTCCTCCAAAATGTCCTCCATAGGGTGAAGAATGGCATTACCGGAGTACATTATCTTGCTCTTCTTCAGGGGCACATCGGCGTATGACCTGAACTGCATATTGTTTAAACAAAAGAGGCTCGTCCCAAAAGTAATGCTTAGCATCATGGCGGAACCACTTCTTCCCTTGGTGAGTAAGGCCATATGGTAAAATACCACAAACAAGGAAATTAACTAAATCCGCATACCAGGGTATTGGCGAGGTATGTGCTGTCGTGGCGACTGCTCCCAAGGTTGTTGAGGCGTCGAGGGTTGTTGCGACATCGAGGCGTGCACGTCAAGAGCTGTCGCGGCGTCGAGGGTTGATGAGGCATGCGCATCCATGGTTGCTGAGGCGTGCGCGTCAAGAGCTACTGCAGCGTCGAGGGTTACCGAGGCATGCGCATCCATGGTTGCTGAGGCGTCAAGGTTTGCCGAGGTAAGTTTTTTCTTTAGGGTTTCGAATGCTTGGGGTGCAAGAATCATCAAAATGGAAGACTTTATCTTGGTGGGGGTAATCTCTCGATCACGTCCACCTACTTTAATTCCCTTGGATGAAATCTTGTGGCCGAGCACTATTCCTTCATCTACCATAAGATGGCACTTCTCCCAATTAAGGACTAAATCGGTTTCTTCACATCTTGCCAACACATTCTCTAAATTGTCAAGGCAACTGTTGAAGTCACTACCAAAAACTGAAAAATCATCCATGAAGATCTCAAGGAAGTCTTCGACCATGTCTGAAAAGAGTGCCATCATGCATCTTCTAATGTTAGTGCATATCTGAGAAAACTTGAGGATGGTCATTTTTGATACTTCTTATAGTCCATCTGTACCCTCCATCGGGTGACAATATTGCCCAAAAAGAGTTTGGCCAATGTGCTTGCCACTACTCCCTTTTGTGTTACCATGGTGGAGGTGTCTTTCTTCTTTGTTCGCTTGTAGTTCATGTATACTCTCCACCTTGCTACTATTCCTGAAGGCACAAATATATTAATAGGAAAAATTATATCCATTCTCAACCATTCAATTACCTCATTCTTGTCGAATTCTATCATGGTTGTATGTAGCCTTTGTTGTCGTGGCAATTGCTGCTCAAGCCAATTGCCGTGGCAATCAGTTGCCAAAAATTGTTGTAAGTCAAGGGAAGAACCAATTTTCTGAAAAGCTTTACGAATCCAAACACCGTTTTCTTTTGGCCTCTCAAACATCTCCATCAGTAGAGATTTCGATGGCTTCAAATCTACCAACCTCGATTCCTCAAGACATACCTACAATTGACAAGGTGAGCTTTTAAAGAATTCGAAAGGTTTAAACATTACCTGCTCATATTTCATTGGCAAAGTATTATCATCTCGTTGATCTTGCATGTGGTCGTGTAATTGTCGTGGCAATTGTAGATGAGAGCAATCTACAGATTCCTGCTTCAACATCAACGTTGTAAGCTTCTGGGCATCAGGTTCCTCAGAATTTACTCTAGTATTGTTGTTCTCAGCTTCACTGAGTGTTGTCGCGGCATTGCTCTGTTCATGCTCCTCAATCATTACCGAGGCAATTTGTTCCTCAAGCTCATCATGTGTTGGGCAGTCTCTTTCATTGGCATCCTCTTGACTTTGAGGTTCTAGTTGTTCCCCACACATCGGAGAGCTTTCTTTGCATTGCTCCTTATCCTCTTGCCTTGGGACGTCAGTATCCCTAGGAATGAATTGTTGGTGCATGTTATCCATAACATATGTGGATCTCCCTAATTGATCTTCTGAATCCCCTAAGGTTGCATCCCACTGAGCTATCCTCGTATCTATAGATTTTGATAGCTCTCGAATCTCTTTAATTGATCCATCAAGTCTAGCCAAGGAAGCTAGTAATGTTTCCTCCAAGGAATTGGAATGCTCTTGAAAATGACTACATTGCCATGGCATATTTGTTGCTGCGGCAAAATTGTTATGGTAAAAACAAATTGAGCTTTTTGACCATACCATGAAGAATTTTGCTGCTGGTTTCCTCTATGGTCCTCCATGTAGTTATATGCTCCGAAAATGTGAGGGCAATTTTCAAACACATGAAGTTCTCCACACATAGCACAAGATTTTTCCATGGTATAAGTTCTTTGGGCTTTTCTTAGTTGGTATAGGTAATCATCAAAGGGTGCAAGAAACTCTTGATTGGATTGATTCATATCTTCCAACATCATCTCTCGAATAGATCGACTTTTATTTCCCGACATGTTGATGTCCTTTAACTTGTAGCGCACCTAAATTTTTTTTGATAAAACAAACAAAAAGAAAAGTTAGTAAAACTAAGAGAAAAAAATGCAATAACAAAAACAACTAACACCAATTGCCAATCCCCGGCAACGGCGCCAAAAACTTGTTGTGCGTAATAAGTGCTACGCAATTGTGAAAGTATACACGTTGCAAGTTATAGCATAAAAGATATCGTCTCCAGAGGGATTGGTGCTACTTCAAGAATCTAGTCTCTTGCACTGTAAAAATGTAAAAACACAAATAAAGGATTATAGGAGTTTAACTAATAACTAATCTAGAAAGCAATAAAGTAAAAGAAAAGATGAGATCAAATGAGAGAGAGATAGGCCAGGTTATCGTGAGTTGAGGTGTGATAGCCGATTGGATCGTCTTGGTAAAAGAGTGCATGGGCAACTCAGTTGCCGTGGCAACTTGCACAACGGGGTTGCCTTGGCAACTAATCGATGGTTGCCTGGGCGACTAGTTGGGCAACTACTTGGGCGTCTGGGCAGCAACCATCAAGGTTTGGCAGAGCGTTCTTCAATGGTTTCTTCTTATTCCTAAGTCGAAACTCTAGCTACTTGTGCATGCCTTGATAATACATCCCTGCGTGAATCAAGGGTGAACAACAACCAATCTTGCGCTCCTCTTAGCCGTTGAAATCCTTAACTTATTCCTAAGCCGGATTAATCTTCACCATCAATAGATTGAATAAAGACCATACTCATTCGTTTCTTGAATCTAACTCTCCCGATATTAGATAAATAGATGAAGTTACGAGATCCTCTCCCAATTCACTCGCAAACAAGAATAAAAGCCAAGAATGAGTAAACCTTGAATAGAAAAGTGCAAACTCTTATTACCTAAACAAAATCCAATTGTTTTTCAGAACAACAAAACACAATAACCCCAACCAATCAAGTTAATTCATGGTTGGGTTCAAAAGATATACAAAGAATAGTCCCCAAACTATGAATCTAATGGAAGCAAAGAAGAAGAAGAAGAAATCAAACTCTCTCCCCCTTTCTCTCTTGTCGAAATTTCTCTCTTCTTGCCCTATGGGGTTGTCGAATTTTTCCCTCTTCTTGCTCTCTCCAAGTTGACGATATGGTGCTCTATTTATAGGGTTAGATCAAAGTCCTTCTTTGAGGAGGAAGCTAAGTTGGGAGTATAGAAGGGACCTTCCAGCACCAGAATCAACTAATGAGCTACAAGCCAACATTCCATTATTGTAAAACGTCTTAGGGCTCAAAATTCTACATTTTGTATAGACAAACACTTGTGAGCTAAATTGTCAATGTATGCTCAAGTGTATTAGGATTGGGTGAAAGCTTTAGAGTGCAAACATATACCTTGTAAGAGGGATTTCAGCTTGCTTCAATTTCTCTTGTAAAGAGGGGTTCCCAAAGCTTTGGGTAGAAAGCTTTGGATGCTAGACTTAGTTGTTTAAGTCTAGGTTGTAAGGGTTGCCTCCTAAGCCTTGAAAAGTGGAAAACATTCTAGTGAATTTGGAAATCCTTAGTGGGGAAGCTAAGGTACTGGATGTATGATTTAGTTAGAAATTCGAACCACTCTAAAATTCTTGTGTCAATTATCTAACTTTTTGCTTCCACCACCATCACCCAAAATTACATTTCTCCGCCGCTTGGCAAGCAAATTGGTTGAGGGATATCGGCTTCTTTAATTTGTATTAGAGCGAGGTTCAATTGTGAAGTATTAGTACCCTATTGAGGTGATTCCAGCAAGTTCGATCAATTATCAATCAATTGGTTTCCATGGTGCAATCCATTGACAAGCCACCCTTCTTCAACTATCAACATTATGCCTATAGGAATAATAGAATGATGTTCTTCTTGAGGGCAAAGGACTATCATCTTTGGGATATAATTTTTGATGGACCATTTGTGCCATAAAGAAGCAAGGCGGACTGCAATGCGGATGATCCTAAGAAAATGGATCTAAATTGCAAGGCCTTGCATATTTTATTTTGTGTTTTGAGACGGAAGAATATGTAAAGTTGTCTTCTTGTGAGAGTGTCGAGGAGGTATGGGACAAGCTTGAAGTCACATACGAAGGAACGAATGCGGTGAAGGAGACAAATATTGGTCTACTCAACCTCCAATATGAAAACTTCAAGATAGACCCGGATGAAGACATCAAAGTATGTTCGACTGTTTCTCTACAATGTCAACCAACTCAAAGGTCTTGGAAAAGAGATTTTGGAAGACAAACTCATTATAAAGTTGATCTATTCACTTCTCGAATCATGGGAGAGTAAGAAGATGTCTATCATTGAAGCCAAAAACTAGAAGAAGCTCAAGCTTGATGAGCTAATTGGGTCTCTTCTTACCCATGAATTGATGTCTCAACCCTTGAGAGAGGAGAAGAAGAAGAAGATCAAAGAGCTCAAAATCGAAGATCTAAACATAGTAGCTCTTTATCAAGAAGATTCGAGTGAGGGGGAAATGAAGATGAAGAGATGGCATATCTCTTCAAGAAGTTCACCCGATTCATGAAGAGCAAAATGGAAGAATCCAAGCATAAATCAAAGAAGAAGATGAAGGATCCCCACAAGAGCCATGAATGCAAGAAGACGAGTCACACCAAATATAATTGTCCTTGGTTCAACAAAAAGGGATCATCTTCAAAGAAAGCATATGTGGCAACATAGAGTGATGAAGAATCCACCGATGAAGATGAAGTAGCCCACCTATGCTTTATGGTCCTCAAGAGGGAAAGGTAACTTCTAACTCATCCAATTCAAATTTTTATACTTTTGATGAGTTATATATGAAGCCTATGATGAATTAGTTTTTGAATTCAAGGCTTCATTTTCTAAAAACAAGAAATTGATTTTAAAATTGAAAATAGAAAATGAAATGCTTTCTAAAACCAATTTGGATTTTGAAGCAAAAATAAGGATTTTGAGCAAAAAGTTTTAAATTTGTAAAATTTACTTCAAAATATGGAAAAAGATCGTCAAAATAAGGTGGATGATCTTACGAAAGAAAAAGGTTTGATTTCCAAGGAACTTGAAAAGAAAAACAATTTTGGAAAATCAAATTTTTATCAAAGACAATCTAGTGCCCCTAGATTCTTTAAAGGAAAATATTTTAGAAGTATTTGGGGTCCAAAAATGACTAATTACTTCACATAAAAATGATGAAATTGTAAAATGGATTCCTAAGGGGACTAAAGTTTGTGCTACTAATGCCTATGGATCCAAAGCAATTTGGATACCAAAAACTACTTGATTGTCTTGTTTTAGGTGTGATGGAGCATCGATCAACAATGTGATGAACCAAGAAGCTTGATAAGTCTAATATTTGCATATTTTTCACACATATATATACCTATATTTTAGTGTTCTAATCTAACTATAAATCTATGTTTTAACACGTGCTTGATTTTTGTAGGAATTTTGACAACTAAAGGATAATACATGCTTAAAAGAGAAGTTTTAGTTGGATTTGGATTTTAAGGAGCACTTAACATAAGAAGAGGAATTCTACTTCAAGTTGAACTTTTATGTGTAGCGACCTTTTTTTGAAAGGGCAATCGGGTGGATCGTACATAAATTAGGCGCTACGAATTATCCTTTAAATCATTAATGAAAATCTTTTAAAAGAATGGGGATTTATTTTGAAAATCTTAAAATTTGAAAATGATGAAAACTTGGAGTCACCACCGGCCACTTGGGTAAGGTAGGCCGGACACCAACGAAACTAGAGGTTCATTGTGAAAGGGTTCGGGAGTTCGTTACGAGTGGGGAAGGATTAGCACCCCCATCATGCCCAAAAATCGGTACCAAAATATTTGTTGCTTTTAAAAGGATGAAAATCGTTGAAATTTATATTGAATTCAATTCGGAGTTCTTAAATGAAAAATAACCTCAATTGCACGGGCTTTATCGAATTGGTGGATTCAAATTAATTGGACATTTAATTAATAAGGTTGACGATATATCGGACCATAGATTAAACTGACATCGAATAAACCCACTGCCGTGTTAATTTATGGTTCGACTTTCGTACGTCACCTTTATGTATGATGCAAGCATTTAAGTATGATGTGATGATTTTGTTAACTTTTAATCCATTTACCTCGGGATGGTAAGGATTAATCCGAATATTTGGTCAACATCCTTTAAGCTCGGACTATTACGACACAAATATTAGAATTAATAAGTACCTCCATTTTACGATTTAGATTAATTAGGAATGCGATTAAAGTTAAAGGTTATATGAATGACAATTAAGGTATGACAATCAAAGGTACAAGTATAAACACACAAAAGGGAAGGCCCGACTTATTAAAAAACCCAATTAGTGATTTTTTTATTAACTAGATGATTCTAATATTTAACCTAAATCAATTAGCCCTAAAAGATTAGAAAACCTAAATTATAATGATTAATTTGTAATTTAATGTCAATCTAAACTTGAAATTGATTTTATCCTAAAAGTAACTTAAGAAATGTTCAATTAATTTAATGAATTTAATATTTACCCCAAAAAGCCAAGGATAAATTTAAATTCACGAAATTAATTCGAGCACTAATCTAACCTAGGCTCTAAAGAATCTAATCCGTGAATTAACTTAATTGATTTAAAAATCGTGCCCCTATGAGACGAGTACACGATCTAAATTAATTAGACTAATTCGCTTAATCTAATTGCAAGGCCAGAAACCATAAAAACTAGGTCCAAACCTAAAGCCCTAAAAAGACATTATATCTAAGCCCAAACCTCACAAAAATATTGTACTAAAAATATACTATATTCTTTTTATAAGAAAACATATATTACATAATGTATCAAAAACGTATAATACTTTATTTTGTATCTTTTGAAACTATATTTTATGTGCATATATAAAAAACGATATATATATATATATTATTTTGCAAACCCAAGTATTATGTAACGTAAGGAAAAATTCATATTATATATTATAACATAAAAGCTATATATGTATTACAAAATACGTATTGTATATAATATATATATATATATATTATAAACTTCTTCAAATCACATATGTACAAAAAAAACTACCATTTTGTTAACATTTATATGTATTTATAAAACTACAAACTTTCTACAAAAACTATATATTTCATATATCTTAAATAAATCATACATCACTCTTTTTATTTTTTAAAAAGAAAACTATACATATATTATAAACAAAAACATACATTGTATATTTTGCAAAATTCTTCTATATACTTTAAAAAAAAACTATATTATACTCCACATATATATTTCACTTTTACAAAACATTACCATATACTTCAAAAACTATATACTTTTGAAACTATATATTATATATGTCAAGAATATATATTACATTTTTTCTTTTTTTTAAAAATCTATTATATACTTAAAACACATACATTATATATTACAAAACATATACATATTTTACATTTTAGAAACTTCTATTTTGTATTAAAAAATATCTAGTATAAGTTGATAATATATATATTTTTTATTTTACAAATTTCTACTTTATACCTAAAAAATATATGTTAGACATAAAAATATATATTACATTTTACAAAATATATCTTATACTTTAAAAACTATACATTATATATATATCAAAAGTATATATTGCATTTTTAAAAATTCTATTATATACTAAATATATATATACACTATATATCAAAAACATTTATATATATTACATTTTGCAAATTTCTATTTTATACTAAAACATATATATTATAGGTTGAAAAATATATATTTTATTTTACCAATTTCTACTTTACCTACAAATGTATATTAAACATAAAAATCATATGTTACAGTTCTATTTTGTACTAAAACTATGTGCATGTTAAATTCCTAATATATATACCATTCAAACTAATTTTCACCCACAGAATAACAATCATAAACGAGTAATATTAACTTAAGAATTAAATTGAAATTGCAGGAAATAAATGTGCAAAATTTAGACTAAAAATGCATGAAAAAGAATTAATAAAAAATTTAATTTTAAAACTGGAAAAGGGACTAAATTGGATAAATTGAAAATCGGGGGCCAAAATTAAAGATATTTAAACTGGCGAAAAAGGGACTAAATTAAAAATGATCGAAAAGTTTCAGGGACCTAGGGCATAATTTACAAATGCAGAATGACTTGGGTTATAATTAAAATGGGGCAGAGGGAATAATACTGTAATTGGACCATGCGGAAGGACGCGGGTATAATTATTTTAGGGCGGAGGGATTTAAAATGTAATTAATCCATTTTTAAAACGTTATAACTCTATAAAAATATCCCTCTTATCCGAAAATCGGCCCTTTTAGTCATTTTGTTTTGTAACCACCCCGAAAACCTCTGGAATTTTGGGATTATACCCAAATTTCGGCCGGTAATCACCGCCGAGCGGCGGCCGTCAAACCTAAACCACTCAAAAAACACCCTTTTTTAAAACCTTTTTCTTTTCTGACTTCAAATCTGAAACCCATTTTGAGAAAAAAAAAGATCGACCCCCGTTTTTGAAAAAACCTGAAGCAAAAATAGGGTTTTGGCCTCCTATACTCGCACAATTTCACCCGTTTGCCCTCGAGGAGGCTGGGGCTTATCAATGACGGATCAACGGCAAGGCGGCAACCGTAGCGACGTGAAAGGGGTGCACCGGCGAGGGTAAACCCTAACCCTTTCTCCCTTTTTTTATTTTTACATATATACATGCATGTTGTTTCGAACTAAAAATGGGAAGAATGGATACCTTGAAAGGCTTTTTTTGTTTGTATTGATTCTGGATTTTTCCCCTGTTCGAACTTAGGGGTTACAAATGGTTGATTTTCATTGCTTATATCTCTCTCGAATCACTCATTGCCTATAGGTCCTATTGTTTAGATTTTTAAGCAAACATTAAATGTCTAAACGGTTGATGATGACGATTCTGATATCCTATTTTTTATGTTTTTCTTTGGTTTGGTGGTTGAGAGTCGACGTAATTTCCAGCGTTGATGGAGGTCGTCTGGGGCGTATATCACACTCGAGCGTGGAAGTCTAGGAGCCGACGCGTGTATCATACATGAAAGCTAAAAGGTTGGTGCATGCTCCACATGCGTGCGTGGAGGCATCTAGACTGTCAGATCCAAAGTTAATCTGACGGTGAGGGTTAGGCTACGCAATAGGGAAAGAATAATCAGATTAGGCTAGGGTTTTCTTACTAAAATTGGGCCTTACCGGGCCACATGTAATATATATAAATAAATGGACAAATTGTAAATGGACTTGGACTTATATATAAACATTGGGCTTTAATTATTTATTTGATCTGTTTGTTTGTGTTTTTATTATCTTTTTAATTAATTATCAACCCATGTTATAATAATTCTAATAATAAACTGATAATATAACACATATACACAAAAACATTAATACACACATAACACGTACATATAATCATACATGCAATATACATACATTCATAGTTAAATATTAAAGACATTGAAGTAATAATGAATACATACATACATGCAATCAACACATACAATATACATACTCATACTCACATTTAGACATTAATGATTTTAAAACAATAGTAAACACATTAACATATTAATAACACATACATACAATTGTATATTACATGCAAGGTTGACAAACAACACATATATGTTCATGCTTAAATATTTAATGACCATACATATAATAAACACACACTAATGACACATACTTAGTATACATATAATAATACACATGAGCCCAATACCTATAATACAACCACTTAACATCATTATTTTATTATCAGCTAATAGCATATATATATATGCCCATTATTGCAGAATAAAGAAAATGGATAAACCCCGGACAAAATTAGTGATTACAACTGCCTTTATTTGCTTATACTTGTGAAACAAGAATAAAGCAAAGACCATAAGCACTAATTTTGTCCTACTTCCCTGTCAGATGATTTTCTCTTCCAAAACTGTAGCGAGCAAATCCAAATAGCTTGTTTTCCCTGAAGTGGCGAAAACAACCGGGTAGCACTGGCATGCCTTTTCCGAATAGCAACGAACAAACCAGTTATTAAACGATTCATTCCTCCAGAGCGGCGGCAAACAAATCCGAATAACCTATTTTCTTGAAACAATAGAAAACAAACATGTGGCGTTGGATGTCCTTCCAAAATGGCAACGGACAAGCCAACTAGCCTCCAAACCACTCATTCTTCCAAAGCGGCTTTGAATGAATCTAAATAATCTTGCTTTCCCTAAGCGGCAGGAAGCAAACTTGGCGACGACAACATGTTCCTCCGAAGTGGTAGTGAATGAGTAGCAATTCTTCAAATAAGGGTTCCACGAAGGTTTTCGCTCTTCGTGAGCCTGAACGGATAGGCTAATCTTCTTATTCCCTTTTATGAAAGGTTCTATCATCTTGTCTCTTTCACCGAGAAGTGGTGTGCTTAAAATGCTTTGCTTGGAAATTTCTTTCAAATTTCCACTTTGACGTTTGTCTTTCTTCTTTAGGAGGTACCCGATTTATCTTTCAAATACCTGTAAAAAGAGATGAAATGCTACGATGTGTGAGTTAACATGCCCCTAACCTAGGTATGTCTAACTAAGTATGATGCATGAATGACATTAATTCACTCAGTCACTTTTCTTCTTGGTCCCTTGATTTTGATCTTCTCTTGTTTCCATCTTCTCTTTTTTACAACGGCGGTGCCCCATCTATCACTCAGGTTCATCCTTTATACCCATTTTTAAACTCTTGGTCCCTTTTGTTCTAAAACGCATTTTCAGCTTTTCACTTTAGACTTGTACTTCCCCAAAGTGCCCTTTACGGGTTTTCACTTCAGTTTTTCTCTTTCTTTTTTTCTTTTTTACTTTTTTCTCTTTTTTTCTTTTCCTTTTTTTCTTTCTTTTTTTTTCTCTGGGCACCCTTCTTGGGTTTTCGCCTTTAGCTCTTTCGATTTCAACATGTGAGGTATTCACTTCCTTTCTTTGGTGAATCTCGTCAATTTCACCCCCGATGTCCTTTTGCCTTTGGCAGATTCGCCCTCTATCTTGGAATAGCCTGCACTTAATAGGTTAAATCATAGTAATACCAAGAAATCCTTTGCTTTTCCATAATCTATGCCAATTCATCTGTGAGATGATTGTGGGACGGACAATAGAAATGAGAATAATATTTTATTAATACTTAGAGAAACATTAACAAAATTTTGAAATTCATGGCAAACATGAGAAAGAAAAGATATAGATAATCTCGACTGTATGAACAATGAGAACCCATCGACCACAATAGATACTTTATTCGCCATCTTTGGTTATAATTCTTGACGACCTAAGGATTGAAGCATCATTCCCCGATGAAATCTGCCAATCGTATTCCAAAATTCAAGTATATATGAATCGTCATGTTTGGATTTTCAATTTAGATCACCCCCTTGGTTTTAAGACGCCCATTTTTTGGGTTTTTGCCCTAAACCCTCATTCTTCTCTTTTTCATTTTTTCCTTTTTCCCCATTTTTTTTCTTTCTCTTCTTTTCTTATTCTTTTTCTTCTTCTTCTTCTTCTTCTTCTTCTTCTTCTTCTTCCTTTTTTCTTTCTCTTTTCTTATTTTTTCTTTCCTCCCTTTTTCAGGCATAATACTTTTTTACAGAGCCCTAGTTTACTGGGTTGCTCAACTTTTTTCTATCCATCTCGGCTAGGATTAATGCTCTTCCGGAGAAAGCCTTCTTTACAACATAAGGCCCTTCCCAATTAGGCATCCACTTCCCTCGAAAGTGTTAAGTAAGATCTTTTTCAGCACTAGATCCCCCTCTTGAAACTCTCTAGGGCAAACTTTTTTGTTATAGGCTTGCATCATCCTTTTCTGATATATTTGACTATGGCAGATAGCCTTCAACCTTTTTTCTTCAATGAGGTTCAACTGATCAATCCTGGCTTGCATCCATTCGGCCTCATCCAACTTTACTTCATTCAAAATTCGAAGTGATGGAATCTCTACCTCGATGGGTAATACCGTCTCCGTGCCATATACCAAAGAGTACGGCGTTGCCCCGGTGGAGGTCCTCACAGAGGTTCGATAAGAAAATAAGGCAAAATATAGCTTTTCATGCCAATCCTTGTAGTTTTTGTAGTTTTTGCTATGATCTTCTTTATATTCTTATTCGCCGCTTCTACTGCTCCGTTCATCTTGGGGCGATAAATAGTAGAATTGTGATGTACAATTTTGAACTGTTCACACACCTCACTTATCATTTTGTTATTCGAGTTGGAAGCATTGTCGGTGATGATTCTTTCGAGTAGGCCATAGCGACATATAATTTCTTTCTTGAGAAACTTGCAAACTGTCGCTCTTGTGATGTTGGCGTACGAGGCAGCTTCTACCCATTTGGTGAAGTAATCGATGGCTACTAAGATGAAATCATGCCCATTAGAAGCTTTCGGGTGTATCTGACCAATAACGTCTATTCCCCAGAAAGCAAAAGGCCAATGTGAGTTAATGACGTATAGTGGTACTAGCGGGGAATGTATCTTATTAGCGTAGATTTGGCATTTATGGCATTTTTTGCATAATTTATGCAATCTCCCTCCATTGTTAACCAGAAGTAGCCGTATCTCATGATTTTTCTAGCCATCGAGAATCCACTAGCGTGGGTTCCGCATAAACCTCTATGGACCTCTGCTAAAATAGTTTCAGCCTCCCTGGCGTTGACACATCTCAACAGTATCTGATCTTTGCTTCGTTTATTCAAAACCTACCCGTCGAGGGCGTACCCCGATACCAACCTTCTAATAGTTTTTTTTCGTTATCGTTGACGTCTTTTGGGTAAGTCTGGTACTTGATATACTGGAGAATGTCATAATACCATGGATTACCATCATTTTCCTCTTCCAAACTATAACCGTGGGTCGACACCTCAAAAGTTTGCATCTCGACAGGCTTCATTTCAGCTGCCTCATTTACTTTGAACACGGCGGCCAAAGTGACTAAAGCATCGGCCATTTGATTATCCTCTCTTGGCAAGTAGGTGAAACTGACTTCTTCAAAATTTCTGACCAAATCTTGGATCAAATAGTGATACTTATTTAGCTTTGGATCTCTTGTCTCCCACTCTTTTCGAAGTTGGTAGATTACCAAGAAATAATCTCCAAAAACCTGGAGCACCTTAATCTTCTTTTCAATGGCTGCTCGGAGTCTCATGATACAGTCTTCATACTCGGCTGTATTGTTGGTGCAGAAGAATTCCAACCTACTTGTGAAAGGGTAGTGGTCATCTTCAGGGGAAATTAATACTGCCCCTATTACATGGCCTAGGGCATTCGACTCCCCATCAAAATAGAGCCTCTATCCCTCTTTCTCGGTAACAGATCTCTCTTCAGTTAAATCATAGATCAAATATTAATTTGGAAAATGGAAATCCAACGGTTCATAGTTATCCGAGGTACGACTTGCCAAAAAATCTGCCACGATACTTTCTTTTACCGCTTTCTGGTTCATATAAACGATGTCAAATTCTAACAAGAGCATTTGCCAACGGGCAATCTTTCCGGTCAATATTGGTGCTTCCATTAGAAATTTCAGTGGATCCATCCGGGAAATTAGACAGGTGGTATGATACAACATGTATTGTCATAGCCGCTTAGTAGCCCATACTAAGGCACAACATAATTTTTGGATCGGCGGTATCGCGTTTCACAATTGGTGAACTTCTTGCTCAAATAGTAGATTGCCCTGGCCTTCTTGCCTTAGTCATCATGTTGTCCAAGTACACACCCCATAGAATTTTCAAATACTGTCAGGTACATGATCAACGGTCTATCTGGCACTGGTGCTACTAGAATTGGGGGATCGGTCAAATACTTCTTGACCTTTTCCAGTGCCTCTTGACAATCTTTATCCCAAACCTCGGGTTATTCTTTCGGAGCAGTCTGAAGACGGGGTCACACTTATTAGTCAATTGAGATATAAATTGGGAGATGTAGTTTAACCTCCCAAAAATCCTCAGACCTCCTTTTGTGTTTGCGGCGGTGGAAGATCTTGAATCGCTTTCACCTTGTTGGGGTCGATCTCGATACCCTTTTGACTTACCACAAAGCCCAAAAGCTTCCCTAATGTGACTGCAAAAGTACATTTGCCTGGGTTGAGCTTCAACTGATACTTTCTTATCATTTGGAAGAGTTTTCGCAAGCTTTGGATGTGCTCCTCCTCGGTCTTAGATTTGGCTATCATGTCATCCACGTATACCTCAATCTCCTTATGCATCATGTCATGAAACAAGGTTACCATAGCCCTTTGGTAAGTTGCCCCGGCATTTTTTTATCCGAAGGGCATCACTTTGTAACAAAATATGCCCCACATGGTCACAAAAGTGGTTTTCTCCATGTCCTCAAGGTGCATTTTGATCTGGTTGTACCCTGAAAAGCCATCCATGAACGAGAACCAGGCACGCCCCGCAGTATTGTCCATTAAAGTATCAATATGGGGCAAAAGAAAGTTGTCTTTGTGGCTCGCCTTATTAAGGTCTCTATAATCTATACACATACGCACCTTCCCATCCTTTTTGCGTACCAGAACGATATTGGCTACCCATTCTGGGTACTTAGGGATTTCCAAAATCCAGACTCGAGCTGTTTCTTCACCTCTTCCCTAATTTTTAGTAACATGTCAGTTCTCATTCTTCGAAGCTTTTGCTGGACGGGCTTGCATTCTAGCCTAATGGGAAGCTTGTGCATTACAATGTTTGTTTTTAAGCCTAGCATATCTTGGTATGACCATGCGAACACGTCTCTAAATTCTACAAGCAATTCCACTAACCCCTACCTGACTTTTGGCGATAGGGTACCTCCGATCTTTACTTCTTTCCTTTTTTCGTCAGTCCCCAAATTTAGGATCTCTACCTTCTCTTGGTACGGAAGGATTTGCTTCTCCTCATCGGTCATTATTCTTAGCATCTCATCGGGAATCTCATCATATTATTCCCCTATCTCCGTCAAGTACATAGGTAAACATTATTAATACAGTTTATATTAAGAGGCCTGCACAATTTTGAAAATGCGTATTAGGAAAGGAAAAGTATAGTTTATGACGCGAATAAATAATTAATCAATAAATAAATAAATAATGAATAAAATGGAATGAAATGAATGCCATGTTTTCCATTTGAGAAAAAAGGTAAACATAGTATATTTTATTTGAAGTAGATGGATATGAAATAGTTGCCCTTTTTTACAAAAGATGTATGTTACTTTCGGGCCAAATTAATAGAGTGGTTCTAGGCATTACTTTGATTTGATCATATAAAATGCTGGCATGACCCTGAAGGTCCAATTGCTGAGCTCTTCTCTTGGGAGGCACGGGTGAATTCTGGCCAGTAACCGATTAGCTTTGCTTCCGTCACCAACCATGTTCACATTCATTTCTTCTAAAGCCTCACTGATCAGCTCTTCCTGGAGGCATCTTTCACCCTCCTGGTTTGCCTCTTGGATATCCTTCTCCGGATTTCAAATCCCCCCAGATGTGAAAATACCTTTGAAGTTTGAGTAGGTTGTGGGAGCCCAGGGAATGTCTTCCCCTCTGAACCTGCCATTCCTCTATTCTTGTCTCTTTTTCCACTCTTGTCTTTTCTGTAGAAAATTAGGCTTATAGCCAAGTCCGAAGCGGTCCACCTTATGAATCACACTAACGGGACGAAGACGCCCCTGTAGGTTCCTCCCCAAACCATTATTCATTCTCGCTCCTCTTCCCCAGGTTTCGAATACCATCATCTTAGTGCAGTTTGACAATTTGGGGCATGGGACTTTGCTCTATTCAGCAACAAAAGCAGCATTGATAAGTCCCAAAGCTCTAAAGGCGCACTTTATTGCTTCCCATCAGTAGGGATGTATGGTGTATCCGGAGTCACTAAAGCGATGATGTCATCTTCGACATTCACCGTTACTAACTTCCCCTCGGTGACAAACTTTAACTTTTGATCGAGTGAGAACGAAACGGTGCCAGTCGAGTGTATCCACGGCCTTCTTAACAGCTAGTTGTAAGATGGCTGGATATCCATGACCATGAAATTGACCACATAATCAGTAGGACCAATGAGCAGGGGTACTTCTATTTTCCTAACAATATCTCTTTGAGTCCTGTTAAAGGCTCGCACCGTATTATGACATGGTTTTATATGCGAGCTATTAATTGGTAGTCCTCGTAGCATGGCTAATGGCATAACATTCAATGCAGAGCCATTATCAATTAAAACGCCCGACAGCACATAACCTTTACAGTGAGTGGTGATGTTCGGGGCCTTGATGGACCCGTGCCTTCCCCTAGAATTTCATCAGCATTGAAAGTAATGTGATTGACATCGGTGATGTGACTGATAATCTGATCTAATTTTCCAACAGAGATATCTTTTGTAACGAAGGTCTCATTCAAAACCTTCAACAATGCATTACAATGTTTTCTAAGTTTAGTAACAAATCAAGTACTGAAATGCAAGCTGGTTGTTTCCAGAGTTGATCAACAATATCATACTCACTGTGCTTCAAAATTTTCAAAAACTCTTGTTCTTGTGTTTCTGTAACTGGCTCCTTGACTTTTGAAGGTGGGTCTTCTCCGAACAACTTCTCGGGTTCTACCCTAATCTCATGGCCCTTCTCCTTTGGATCCCTTAGGTTTTCTGGAACGTAGCATCGACCACTTCTTGTTAGATGCCCCATATTACTTACTTCTCTACTATTCAATTGAATAGTTTCTATTTCCATTATCCTCTTTTCCTCTTGTGCACTAGACGAGCCTAGAATCGTGACGCTCACGGTGTAATTCCACGAGACCATCTTTGTGTCTTTGAAAGGAAAAGACTTTGGGGTTGCAATTATAATTTTGGGAGCCACTTTTGGTTCGCTTGCTTCACTCGGCCTGAGGCCGAGGACAAGTGGTCTCTTCGCACTATATCTGGTTTCTTGACTCTCTGATGCACAAACTTCATACTCTTTTCCTCTTTTCTCATTCTCAAAAAACTCAATCTCCTTGTTATCCATCATAGCTTGAAGTAAAAGACGGAATTCCTCACAATGCTGAATACCATAACCTTCTAATTGATGATACTCACAGTACGGGCCACATCCTTCTTTGACCAAGACCATTCCCCGATTGATGAGGCGCGCCATGCATAACTGTTGAAAGACCTATCTCAAGGGAGATTAGACTTCAGACACGTTCCTCTTGGCTTTCCCGGTGCACTCATTCTCAATAGCATTTACACCATGTCCCTCGTGATTTGGTAACGGATTGTTGGCCGTACGGGGTTCCCCTAACTGTAACACCCCAATTCGAATCAGATTCTAAATGAACTTTTTGAATGCTATACAGTTCCCAATTGAATGTCTTGGGACATTGGCATGGTACTCACAGTGTTCCTTAGGGTTATACCAAGCCGGGTACGGTGGGTTGTAAGGAGTAACGTGGTACAGTCGGACTAGATTGGCCTTGTATAACTGCGAGTAGAGTTCTTTATAGGTAATTGGAAAAGGTGTGAAAGGCCTATCATCGCTTTCCTTCTTAGGTCCCTTATCTTCTCTCTTGTTGAAGTTTCTAGAATTCCCTATTGGGGCATGTGGCTGGGAGATGATGAAGTTCTTGGTTTTCTCAAAAGCGTTGGTGTTGTTCACTTCATGATCCTTCTTCTTAAACTACTTTTGTGAATGATCCCCTATATCGATCTTTTCGCTCTTGATAGCTACTTCAATGCGTTCGCCAGTCATGACTATTTCTACAAAGTTACTAATAGGGTTACTGATCAACCGATCATAAAGTGCCTATTTTAGCGTATCTACGAACATATGGGAGATTTCATGCTCATGAAGCGGTGGTTGGACTTGGGCTACCACATCGCGCCACCTTTGAGCATATTCACGAAGGGTCTCGTTGCGCTTTTGTTCCATTCCTTTTAACAACAATCGGTTGGGAAGCATGTCGGTTACATGCTTATGCTGATCAGTAAAAGCTTTCGCCAGATCTCGTCACGACTTAATTTGAGCCCTAGTTAGTTGGTTATACCATCTTAAAGCAGATCCTACTAAGTTGCCCTAAAAACAGTGAATCAAGAGCTTTTGGTTGTTGGTAAATCCAGCCATCTTCCGGCAAAACATGACTATATAAGCAGACGGGCAGGTGCTTCCATCAAACTTCTCAAAATCTGGGGCCTTGAACTTATATTGGATCTCCACGTCGGGAACCAAACTGAGCTCCCTAGCACTTAACCCATAGGGATCATCCTTATCTTCCTTTACTCAGAACTTTTCTTCTATGTCTTTCCGAGTATCCTCTAGTTGCTTAGCGAAATCCGCTTTTATTTGGTTCAATTTTTCTATTCGTCAAATTATGGGATGACGTCCCCAATAATCTCAGGATTCCCGAAGGTCACCCATGGTTGAGTTTGAGTTGATGCACCAGTATGAGAAGCAGATGCACCTTGTATAGGGTTTGTTGAAGGATCAATGAACATATCACTCTTAACGGTTTGGGCATAAAGGCGATCCCCCGAGTTTTGGGTAAGACTCTCGACGGTACCCTGGTCTCTCGACTCCTGCCCTAGCCGGGCTTGCAACAGCTGAGATATTTCCTTCATCATGTCTTGCTGGGACTTGAGGATGGTTTCCCTTAATTCCTGTTGGGTTCGTTCCATTTGACCCCGCAGATCAGCGTCCAACTTTGCGAACTTTCCTCCATTCGCTCCGTTCGTAAACGAGTATGATATGGGTGTGGAATGATGGTAATTTTAAAGAACCAAAATGTAATCTTTTTTTGTTTCTGAAACAGAAAGCTTTTTATTCAATTATTTGTAACAAAACAAAGAATGCAAATAAATGAATTATGCACGAATGCAATGAGCAACACTGAGTTTGGCAAATATCATCGTTAAACGAATTTCATTAATAGAAACATAGTCTTGGTATAATAACCAAAGAAAGCCAACTAAACATATGACTTCAGGGTAGTATCAAGGTCAATGATCTCTCTCAAAATCCAAACAATCCTCTCTCCTTCTTCAGAATCATCATCGACACAATTATGAAGTTCAGTAGCATCTTCTGCCAAGAGTTCTATCTTTTGGGCAACTCCTTGCATCCGAGCCATCCATTGCGCTAACTTTTGTTCTTGTCTCCAAATGGTGTAGGCAGCGAAATGTAGTTGCTCCAAACTCGGCATCGTGCATACTTGAATTACTCCCCTAAAGCTTGCCACATGATCTTTTAGCTGTTGAACCTCAGTCTCCAATTCTTCAATGCGAGCCCCTAAAACCTGGTTCTCCGAATTACTTACTTTTAATTTGCTAGTCGAACCCTTGGCTTGAAAAGAAACTTCTCCAGACACTTAACCTGATCCTTCAAGGCTTCATTTTGGCGACATTCTTTCTCGAGCTGTCTAGAGTGAGAAATGTGCAGGTTCTTCATTTCTTGTGTTAAAGTGAGCACCTAGTCCCTGTTCTCACAATATATCCTTTTATAATTCTCGACTCTCGCTCTCTCCTCCCTAAGTTAGAGCTCTATCTCTTTGCCTGATTCACCTTCCACAACTCTTTTGCTTTTGTTTAGCCTCTTGAGTTTCTGAGTCTCTTGCTTTTCTAACTTGAGCTCAAGTTCTAATTCATCATTTCTCTTTTGTAGACCTTTAACCATTCCTTCAAATTGTATATTCTCCAACTCAAAATGGAATCTTTCTTCGCGAGCTTTCTCTTCGAGCTTGAGATACCTCTCTTGCTCCTCTTCAAGTTGTTTTCTCGTCAACTCGGCCTCGGTAGGAAGTGTGGCCAACCTCTCTTCCATTGACCTCTTTCTATCGGGATTCAATTGGGGAATGTTAACACTGACGCAGTTGAATCTCCATGCCTCGTATTCAAGAGTGGTCATGTGGGTAGCATTCATGACTCTGACCCGTCTCGCGTTGTTTTGAGCCGAAAAAACATCGTACACCACTGCCTTGTATCATTTTTCCTTCTCATAATTCATATTGAACTCATTCAAACTCTTGGTAGCTGGCACAAATTACTTCGAGCTATACTGTCTCAAAACCATAAGATGAGCATAAGTAGTGTGCCCTCAAAGTCCAAGCAATGGCACCCAAAAATGTATCACGCACCTATAGAGGATACTCCTTGCAGAAAGCCATGGAACCCTCCAAACTATATCTTCCTCATTTAGGTTGCAAAGAAAATCTACCCAAACTTCCTCAGATCTTCGGGTGGGCCAATCTTTCTTTCGCAGAAATTCTTCTAATGGTGAGAAGTTGCCATTGTATAAAGGCTTTGAGAAACTAGCATCCGACCATAGGTGACTATAGAACTATACCGTTAAAAGCTGTGGGCATCCGTGGAAATGACCCCCGCCATGCTCCCGACAAAACCTTAAAGATCGAGAAGTTTCGGCTAAAATCATAGGTACAAGATTGGCCCCGCCACTCAAACGGTCAAATAGGTCCAACACTGCCGGATCAATTAGCCCTCTTGCTCAGGGAAAAAGCCCTAACCCGTAAATTACCAATGCAAAGAAATCCCGCTGAACTCGGCCTACCGGATGCACAGAAGCTAAGGCTAGAATCCCATCCCACTTGAGATACTCCTTACCGTTCCAAGTAGTGACCTGAAGCTCGACCCAAGATTCCAACATGTCTGAGAATCTCTTGAGCTTGCCCCGGAAGGCTTTGTTCTTACTAGGCTTCGAGTATACCCGAGTTTCGTCAATCTTCTCATAGTTTAAAAGGTATTGATATTCTTCAATCGTAGGAGTTAAATCGAAGTTACCGATCGTGAAACAACTATAGGCAAGATTCCAGAACCTCACCAAGGCTTGCAATAGTGCCTGATCCACCAGAACATCTAACAAACATGCAATGTCACCATATTCTCTGCTGAAAGTGCACCTTGCTTCCAAATCCCAACTATTCCACACTATCTTCATCCTAGAAGTGTCATTGTATTCTGTATTCATGAATATCTTTGTTGCCAATGTTGACCTGAACCCGGCAGGTATACTGTCTCCATCATGCAATTGTTCCCCTTTGGACCATATTTGTACGTCAGAGTTCTTTTCATCATTGCTGCAAACTAGGTCTCCCATCAATCTAGCCTTTAACTTGAGACTATTTTCAACTTAATGTGCTCTTTATGATATGCAAAACAAAAGAGTAACAAGGGAAAGAAAGAAAAGAGAATAGTTAGTCATGAGATAAAGACGCAAAAACGAGAAAAGATAAACATAAACAGTTTACACAAAGAAAGAAACCTAACCACATGAGTTCTAGTTCGCTAAGGTTATCCACATGGCTTTAATATGGGTGGGTTTCTTAAATTCTCACACATGGGTTCGGTTCTAATTAAGGGTACCCGAACCTATCTTATTGCCTACTAAGGCAACAAGAACCCAATTCTGGCCTATTACAAGCTTGCGAATTGGTTTCGATTTGAGAGAAAGCACGACCTGATGACGTGGAGGGTTGCTCATGTATCAAAAGGCGTGGATCCCGAGAGTGAATTACCGACCCGCGGGGGGCTACTCACGTGGGTATGTCGCGTTTCACTCCCACTTAAGGGAAAGAGCTCGGGTATAGAGCTTAATGGTATGATGCAACACATGTCGGTGACTCCTTAGAAATTAAATGAATAATTAATTTGAAGACCACCAATTATCAAAGCCGTGCAATCTCGATCACATTTTCAAGGAAGAATCATCCTGGTTAAAATCAATTAAAATCCCAATAATTTTCACCATTTAAAAGCAACAATTTTTCCTTTGGCCTAACTCTCTTTTGTTTTGTAAAAACAGTCCCCAGTGGAGTCGCCATGCAGTAGCGACCTTTTCTGAAAGGGAAATCGGGTGGATCGTACATAAATTAGGCGCTACGAATTATCCCCATAAATCATTAATGAAAATCTTTTAAAAGAATGGGGATTTCTTTTGAAAATCTTAAATTTTGAAAATTTTGAAAATGATGAAAACTTGGAGTCGCCACCGGCCACTTGGGTAAGGTAGGCCGAACACCATAAGAAGCCATAGATTCATTGTGAAAGGGTCCAGGAGTTGGTTACGCGTGGGGAGGATTAGCACCCACATCACGCCCGGAAATTGGTACCAAAATATTTGTTGCTTTTAAAAAGATGAAAATCATTGAAATTTATATTGAATTCAATTCGGAGTTCTTAAATGAAAAATAACCTCAATTATACGGGCATTATCGAATTGGTTGATTCAAATTAATTGGACATTTAATTAATAAGGTTGACGATATATCGGACCATAGATTAAACCAACATCGAATAAGCCCGACTGCCGTGTTAATTTATGGTTCGACTTCCGTACGTCACCTTTATGCATGATGCAAGCATTTAAGTATGATGTGATGATTTTGTTAACTTTTAATCCATTTACCTCGGGAAGGTAAGGATTAATCCGAATATTTTGTCAACATCCTTTAAGCTCGGACTGTTACGACACAAATATTAGAATTAATAAGTACCTCCCTTTTACGATTTAGATTAATTAGGAATGCGATTAAAGTTAAAGGTTATATGAATGAGAATTAAGGTATGACAATCAAAGGCACAAGTATAAACACACAAAAGGGAAGGCCCAACTTATTAAAAGCCCAATTAATGATCTTTTTATTAACTAGATGATTCTAATATTTAACCTTAAATTAATTAGCCCTAAAAGATTAGAAAACCTAAATTATAATGATTAATTTGTAATTTAATGTCAATCTAAACTTGAAATTGATTTTATCCTAAAAGTAACTTAAGAAATGTTCAATTAATTTAATGAATTTAACATTTACCCCAATAAGCCAAAGATAAATTTAAATTCACGAAATTAATTCAAACCTTAATCTAACCTAGGCTCTAAAGAATCTAATCCGTGAATTAACTTAATTGATTTAAGAATCGTGCCTCTATGAGACGAGCACATGATCTAAATTAATTAGACTAATTCGTTTAATCTAATTGCAAGCCCAGAAACCATAAAATCTAGGTCCAAACCTAAAGCCCTAAAAAGACCTTATATCTAAGCCCAACCAAGAGCCCAAACTAAAAGCCCAAACCTCACAAAAATATTATACTAAAAAAATATATTATATTCTTTTATAAGAAAACATTTATACTAAAAATTATATGTTACACTTCTATTTTGTACTAAAATTATGTGCATGTTAAATCCCTAATATGTATACCATTCAAACTAATTTTCACCCACAGAATAATAATCATAAATGAGTAATATTAACATAAGAAATAAATTGAAATTGCGGGAAATAAATGTGCAAAATTTAGACTAAAAATGCATAAAAAAGAATAAATAAAAAATTTAATTTTAAAACTGGAAAATGGGCTAAATTCGATAAATTGAAAATGGGGGGCAAAATTAAAGATATTTAAACTGGTGAAAAAGGGACTAAATTAAAAATGATCGAAAAGTTTTAGGGACGTAGGGCGTAATTTACAAAGTCATAATGACTTGGGTTATAATTAAAATGGGGCGGAGGGACTAATATTGTAATTGGACCATGCAAGAGGACCGCGTGCATAATTATTTTAGAGCGGAGGGATTTAAAATGTAATTAATCCATTTTAAAACATTATAATCTATAAATACCCCATTTTATCCGAAAAATCAGCCCTTTTAGCCATCTTTTTATAACCACCCAGAAAACCTCTAGAATTATGGGATTTTACCCAGATTCCGTAGGTAGCCACCATTGAAATGGCGGCCAAAAGAAACCTAAACCACTCAAAAAATACCCTTTTTTAAAATCTTTTTCTTTTCTGACTTCAAATCTGAAACCCATTTTGAGGAAAAAAATAAAGATCGACCCTCGTTTTTGAAAAAGCCGAAGCAAAAATAGAGTTTTGGCCTCCCTATACTCGCACCATTTCACCCGTTTGGCCTCGAGGAGGCTGGAGCTTATCAACGATGGAGCAACAACAAGGCGGCAACCGCAGCAACGTGAAAGGGGTGCACCAGCGAGGGTAAACCCTAACCCTTTCTCCCTTTTTTATTTTTACATATATGCATACATGTTGTTTCGAACTAAAAAAGGAAGAATGGATACCTTGAAAGGCTTTTTTTGGTTTGTATTGATTCTGGATTTCCCCCCGTTCGAACTTAGGGGTTACAAATGGTTGATTTACATTGCTTATATCTATCTCGAATCACTCATTGCCTATAGATCCTATTGTTTAGATTTTTAGCAAACATTAAATTTCTAAACTGTTGATGATGATGATTCTGATATCCTGTTTTTTATGTTTTTCTC